>VOMN01005891.1:0-12021 GCA_014899125.1 Orchestia grillus | reverse complement strand
AAGAATTTGCTGAATATTAATGAAATGCGTCCCTCCCGATCCCTGCCGGAGTTTACTGAATTCCTTGTCCAAAAGATCAGTGAAAAATGCCCAAATCTAACGTATTCATGAGATCCGTCGTGAAGTAACTTTCTGCAGAACTGAACAAGGCCATTGCGGGTGTGAAAGATGGCTTGTGCTGTGTCACGGGTCAGCTGCTTCTGTCTTCTTCCGAATTTCAGATATGTAATCACGAATTATTCTACTAGGCATACATACATAAACACATACATATATATAGGGTATTCACGAATTATTCTACCAGACACACGTACATATATGCATATATAGGGTTTAATCCGCATATTTTCCCACGATCACATGGCGCAGTCTGACAAATATCTTCTACCAACCCAACACTTTATATATGAACAAGGAGGTGTCTGCAACACCTTGGAACTTNAAGGCTTTCAAGGAACTGGTACCTAAGGCTTTCAAGGAACTGGTACCTAAGGCTTTCAAGGAACTGGTACCTAAGGCTTTCAAGGAACTGGTACCTAAGGCTTTCAAGGAGCGGATGCTCAAGGTTTTCAAGGAACTGGTACTGGAAGAATATTCAGGAAAACTATCCAGTGTTTTGCAAGATGGTGGTGGTAGTAGTCATTGATGGTTGAATGGTTTAGCATTTCAATGTTTTTCCCTTCTGTTTTTTCATTCAGAATTTATTTTCCGTTTCTTTACTTGGAAATATTCGGTATTTGCCATGAACTGTCTGCATTCATATAAGAGTTTTCGTGAAATGGTGTTAGGTTTTTCATTTAAATTTTTCTACCCGCAATTTCTAACGCACTATCAATCTTTCAAAAAGAAATGTGTATGTACAATGTTCACAAGTTTCCTCTTTAGTCACGGTGCATAACTCAACAGATTCTTTTCACTGGGCGAGAAATTCAAATCCCTTTCACATTTTTTTCCAAACTACAAACTTTTTTGAAGGTGAAACTGGTGCCCACGGCTGCCTATAAGCTGGCGGTAGCGTCACCCCAGAGCCAGCACCCCATCCCGAAATGTGCGCTCGCTCTTTAATTGTCAAAGTCAACTACACAAGTCAGATACGAGTTGGATGAGCTAAGATAAGGAGAATAACAACAGATTGAAAAGAAAACAACGAAATAATATGAGTTATTGACCCTTGATGACAAGCGAAAAATGTGTGAGGGATGGGTAGCTCTGTGTGAGCTCATTCGGAGGGTCGCTGCCTGTCACAACACCGTGCACCACGCAGCCGCTCGTCTGGGTGATGCTGTGCCACAACAGACGTCTATTTACGTTTGACGTTAAATGCGTTACATATATTCCATGCTTCCTGTTTCTTTAGTTCGCTCAGGTTGACCTGCAAATAATATGCACATCATATTACTTTGCTGAAACCGAAGCGTTTTTTTCCCTCAACTGTACTTAAGGAATTAAACAAATCTGAAAATTAGTTGCTTAAAATTTATATTATGTAAACTCTGATGATATTGACGTTTGCAAAAGTTGTGTAAGTAACGCAGGTAGTGACGAGTGTACGGACCATGGCTCGCCCGTAACAACACGCCACTTCACGTGCCCGTAACAACACGCCACACCCACGTGTCAATAACTTCACACACCGTAACACTATTCCCTGAGCACNGGCGACGTTCGGGAAATTGAAGAACCAGTTTTGGAAAGTGCTGACCTCCGCAGTATCCCGGCGTGCACATTTTAAAATATTGCCCGCTCGTTATAAAGCAGACCTGCCGACGTGCGATCGCCGTGCCCGCTATTTGCGTCTCGAAATGCTCATGATCTGTTTGCATCCACACCTGCCCAGGCAGCAATCGCGGGACGGAGATTTTTTCTGCATGTTGTTCGTTGATGCGCAGAAGTAACGTTGTAATTAGGGAGCAACTGTATTTTTCGTGCATGTCTGCTGTGAAGGTATTTTTTTAAGTCATTTCGTATCTATAAATAACGTAGGATTCAATCGAATGACAATTTAAAAACTGCGAGCTTATGTATCACTTCAATCTCGATGGTAGCATCTCGATTCAGTAGATGCACAGTTTAGTCGCTTACATAGTGGTTTGCGTTCTTGCATTCTAATAAGTTTTCAAAAACAGAAATTTGGTCTACTCTCTATCAATATCATAAATCTGGTTTGGTTTCTATCAAAATTTCTCCCTGCACCACCGTTCACTGCATGTTCACAGAATGCCTGACCGGTCCTGGCGAACTGTTCTAGAGCAGCCCGATCAAGATTCTTCTCAAGTGACTTGGCCTAAGTTTTGCGGCAGGTAGCTTTTTTGGACCGTACTGCACAAAGTAGCGGTACTGCAGAATTTACGTGAAATTCTTAATGCCCAATTTAAGACAGAAATGTTTAAGCTTGCACGTATAATTGCATGCGCTGTAGCTGCGGGTCAGTTCAAAGTTCCTTCCACATTTGCCTATTGACGCAAGAGGGCAAAATTTAGCTTTAATTCTCTTTGCAATTAGGTGTTGAAATTTTCAATCTAATTTGTACGTTAATGGTCTTAATTCACTTTCCAACATCGGGTGACGAATGGCACTTCCCACAGTTAACCCATTCGCGTTTTTGTTTCCAAACATTCATTAAAACGCACAAACACCAAACGGTAAAAGCTCAGCTTTTAGCGTGAAATCAACTCAGGCATGAATGGGTTAAGTTCATTACTACACAGTAATTCAGTCGCAGATGCTATTTCATTGCTCATCTTAATCTACCTTAAAAAATCTGTCATTTGTTTTCCCTCCAAGTCGACCTTTGTCTTAAAAGTCATCGCAAAGCGAGCATTTCGCACCCTTTTCAAAATTATTTCGACGTAGCATTTATCATCATATCATTTACACATCAATTCCAGTTTCACACGTGTACTTCGAATAATAAACCCAATTCTAACCTACATAACTGAGACTCAAAGTGCTAAACGTGCAGTAACTTTACACTTATGAGTCTCATTTCCTATTCCATTTTTTGAGCTGGTCAAACGTAGCGACAACAAACGGACCTGCGATCGCATTTTCCTGTACTCCTCACAGCTCCATGATGCTGCACTTCGTTTTTTCAGCGATACATTCTCGACTATTCGGTGTATTTTACTCACCAGTGGACCGCAGCAGCGAGCGCTTCAAATTCACTCGCTAATATCATGTTTACGAAGTTGAATCAGAGTTTTCAACGTAAGCAATTGCAGTAGAGTAATTGCAGGCAAGTATTTTGAAAAATATTTTATCAAAACGTACAGCATTTATTTAGCAGTGTTCAACGAAGAATATGGTTGAAACAGAATAACAATGCAGCAAATAGTTTTTGAATTACATTAGTTTCTTTTCGGGTTTTATTTTTTGTGGGCCACCCTGTGTATGAACCGAACATAATGAGGTATGTTTGGACAGAAGATAAATATTTTCTAGCTTTAACTTGACAACACTGTGGCACAATATTTAAGTTTTATCTTGTCCCTGATTTATAACTATGATTTCCCATTCCATTATAACAAAAACAGAATGAAAAACTAATGATTCTTGTGACAAAATTTCACATCTGTCGTTAGGTCAATAAATGTTTAACTTTGCATTTTTTTAATATAATACTGTTGATAAATATAATACAAGTACAATACATCAGCAGATTTCGTAGAAATAATGGGCACTTCCTATTGTTTTGGAATAAAAATAATTTCAGATTCATAGTTTGCGTAAATTCTGGTGCAGCTGTAAGCTACGCAGACTGACACCAGAATGACAAATCGAACACGGAGTCTTGAAACAAGACTTCGAGACACCAAACATCGCGCACTTCGGTCGACACCTTTTGTTTCATCGCACTTCAAATGACAACCGCGAAATTGGCATCAAAGAAACCGAATATCTTAACAACATTACATGAGTTGATCATTCGTGAAATCGTAACTTAAGAGGAATCAAATTAAAAATCGCCTGCTGGCAAGGATTAAATCAAAAGGTTAATTTTCTAATTCTTCAGACGCTCGGAGTCCTTTGTGCTTTCACTCGTGGACCAGAACAAATGTTGCCCTCTGGCTGTGGCCACAACACTTCGTGACCAGACTCAAATGACGAAGGCCACAATTATGTTCTCTTAAACATAAATGACAGCGATTTATCTTGCGCTCGATGCAACAAAGAAATCAAATTAGAACTCTGCTATCATTTCGATGCGCTGCAGAAGGAATGATTTCGCAATAAACATGTACATGTTAATAATTCGTGCCCAGACCAACAGTACTGATGAGAACGTAAACTTCAACTTCGAAAATGACGCATGATTTACATTTTTCAGAGTTTATGCAGAATTTGTCGCTTTTATGTGCTGCAAAGGTTTGATACTGTTAGTTTTCACCGTACGATGAGCAGAAGAAACAATTTTTGAAGTTCATGTACGCCCACGCCGCTCTGAGAGCCTTATTAAAATTTTGTAAGATGTGCAACATTGTCATATGCCAGCCTCATCCTAAATAAGGGAGAAATAGAAAAGCATACATATGTGTTCAGGGTGTCCTAAACAAACATATTCACTGATTTGAAATAATAATGATGCTATGTATTTGTGGTACAATTGTATTCTATCAAGTTTTAAAAGTTTGTAAATAAAATTTGAAAAAAAACATATCAGAATTAAACTGTTTTACGGTATCATAGATACATGATATAAATCTATATCTATCTATATAATTATAGAATTCCAATCCTCTTGCTTCTTTGTTTGTAACTGTGCACACTCTCTAATATTTTGCACGGTAAAAATTCAAATCTAAAAGTTTTTCCACCGAATCATGGACGGTTCATTGGAGCTAAAGTCAATGAATTATTGTCTTTGTCTTTGAACATTTGTTCGGAAATAGAGAAAAATCATTGAAGGCACAATTGGGAATTTAAGAGAATATCCCAACGGGTTACTGATGGTCTAGTTTGTATGATACTAAAACTCTGATAATCTCACTTCTTTGAACCCTTGCTCATTTTTCAGTAATAATTTAGGGCTGAAATTTAAAACTCATCTTTCAGTAATTAAATAAAGTTTTTTCCATGGCACCATGATTAGGCTACAACTAGAGGGCCTAAGGGGAATGAACTACTTTCTCTGGCTCTGAATATTTCTAAAGAAATATGGAAGAATCATTAAAGGCTCAAACGGGACTTCAAAATAGTGACCCAACGAGTTACCGGTGGTCTAGCGATGTTGGAAAACATTGGACACATTTTCCGTGTGTCGCCTGCGGTAACACGTTGCCTATTCTTCGACGGCAGAGCGACCTGCCGGTGGATCCAATTGCAGTCACTATCTTACAAAATAGAGTCTTGAAGTGCATTTAAGTTCAATTTTAGCACGTGAGTGTATGCGTCCAGCACGCAATGGATGCCCGTGAACCGGTCAAACTGGGGCGTGTCAGGTACAACGTAGATCCATCGAAGAATTCCCGGCTCAAATCTAGACTTTTTCCATTCCAAATTGAACTGCTGTTGTTTATCTAATCCAATGTACTCTTCATTAACGAATTGGTGAATGACATTGCTAATTAGAATATAAAACTACTCAAAAAGCAAATGTGCTTTGCGAAACACTTTCCTGTTACGGAGCCAGCGCATTTCAACAAAAGCAAACCAAAGCCATCACTTGAAAATAAATCTCGTGTGCACATGAACATCACGTTATGCCTTTCACAGTTTTAGCTAGGGTCTGCGTCCATCCAGCCGAGTCACCCTGCACAGCTTCTCTCCCCTCGCCGCCCGTTCAGTGCCCTCTCACCCAAGTTTCTTCCCAGCCCGCGCCACGCTGAGTGCCAGACTTACTTTCATCATGACTGCTGCAAAGCATGGCCTGAACAAACGCCAGCCTGAATAAACTGTTAAATAAGAGTTTTACAAGCTCTTCACCTACATACTTTTGAGCTTGCTTGGATTTACCACCGGATTTTGTATAAATTCATTACTCCATTCAAGCTTGAATCTATTCATAATGCACTTGAACCAGGTATGGTTTGTTGTAATAATATTTTTCGGCTAGAGAATCATGGCCCGTGTTAATTTGGTCCCCAAACATAAATAGAATATGAACTGAACATGATAGAAAAATTGCTTTGTATTATAAGACTTTTATACTACTTGCGGGATGTCTCCAAAAAATTTATACCTCACTTTTAAATGCTCATTAAACGGAATCCCAATCTATCGATTTCATCATATATGGTCTCATTGGATGCATAAATTCATTCTGTGTTACACCATTGAAGAAATTTTACAAATTAAAAAACGTTTTTCACTTGGAAAATATTATTTCTTCAGCACGCAATTTTTGGATTTTCTTGAAGCATTTCTGAAACTATATTATCAATAATTTCTTGAGTTTTATCACTTCTTTTTCCTCCACTTCTCCCCTTGATCAAATTGAGCACAGTTCCTTCTTTATTGAATTTGCGCACAATACGGTACAAGGTTTAATTGGAGACGCTCTTCCACGAAAAGCTCCTGAAAATTGCTGGCACTCTTGTTGGTAGATTTTTGTTTGATTGTATCTTTTAAGTAGAGAAATTCACTACTCCTTCGTTAGTTGCAGATTGAAGGGATTCGATTAAGCTTACATAAAAACATTTCCAAACAGATTACAAAAAATAAGATCCAGTATCTTATCTACAGTCATTCATAAATTTTTTTTTTCATTATGAATTAGAGTGTCCTCGGATTCCGAGCAAGATCCATTTCGATGTGTCACTGAATGAATGTTTTCCAAATAAAGAGCTTCTATTAATGCGCAAAACTTCTGTTATGATGTCATACAGAATGAATATCTGTATCCTATGAGACCAAGTATGATAAAATCGCTTCTTTGGGGTTCATTTTATTAGCACTTAAAAATGATGTATAGATTTTTTTGAGTTACCCTGTATTTATGAATACACAAAGTTCATTTTTCTTTATCCATTTGTTAGTCATTGAATGAATTAGAGAAGAGAAAATTTACAGGTTCGGATTCTCAGATACGATCTTATTCCTAATTAGCAAGGCTGTGTCAGAGAAGGCGGTCCGTATCGTGATAGAGAAAATTAATTATGTCGCATGAGATTTACATCATTTTTAGCGGCTAGTGCATTCAACATAAATTGATGGTTATAAATTATATAAACAGAAGAAAATCAGAAATTGATATTTATGTGAATGTGCTTTATGTGAAGGTGCTTCGTCCTGCTCATGCACAACTTGGCCGACATTGCGGGAACGGCGGTGGCCAGCCGTTTTCCTCAGTCATGGTGTGCCTTTCATTTGTGGGAAAGTCAACTTATGTATTGAAAGTGAAGGACGACACTTTCAACACCTCTCATGAGCTTTAGAAAAGCTTGTAAAGTCTAACTCATTCTCTTGATGTCGCATACTATCTTCTATATATTTATCACCCACTTACTGCGGAGAGACTATTGAACACCCTGTGGTATTTTAAGCTGTTAGTGAAAAGTGCTCTAACCGCGCACATATAAAGAAGAGACATTTATTTCGAACTTTTGACTTGGAATATTTTTTATTTTCATTAATAAGTCCAATGAAAGGGCGCTGAGCAAAAACTAAACTTATACATCAACTAAAGGAAATTTTAAGTAACATGTCAACATAGATCTCGAGGTTAAAAATAAATGCACGTTTTTCAGCACAAAATTTCTTCATCGGTTTCTCTGGATAAAATCTATGAATTAATACGCTTGTAACTTTCTATGTATCTATGAGCGTCACACTCTTCATCGACACATACAAAAATCATTGTGGAATCTGAGCTGCAGCTTGATCATAAACTTCCACACTCAAACCTGCGAATTATTCCTGGGTCATGCCAGCTAGTCATAATTATATCGCATAGTTTCGAACAGCGAGCATCCACCAAGCGGTAACACAGTCTTTCTCCCACTTCTGACTCGATGATGTCCATAAAATCCTTGATTAAATCAATTTTATTCTGTGTTAAAACAATTGTTCTGTATCATGGATATGCCAAGTGCTGTCATTAGTCGTTCGATTTCATATTCGCACGCCTTAGAAAAGAGCTCTGCGACAGTCTTCGAAAGCTCGATCATTTGCAGCAAAGTTCAAAGAAAGTTAAAAAAAGTTTTCAAGTGTAATTAGTCATGAAAAACAACCTGAATAGACCAAAGCATCGTTTCCAGGTCACCATTGCAGTGTGCTCCTTTAAATGTCCCAATGAAGGTTGCAAACTTCTTCCTAAGGTTCATCACATTGGTCAATCGAGGATGACTCTAAGCCAAAGATTGACTTGCCATCCAGGTTCAGGTGCACCCAAAATGCACATGAACCTAGACCACAAAACTGACTTCACGCGTCAAATGTTGGAACAGAATACCAGCATTCTTCGACGCTACAACGACCCGGCCAGACTCGCTGTTGGAGAAGCTATATTGATTCTCCGGCAGCAACCGACTATCAACTGGCAGTGTGCTGGTTTCAACCGCATGCTGCGATTATTTGCTTTATTTAAGTCATTTCCAATTTTTCCCTCGTATATAAGATACATCTGAATAGTATTTCAATCTCAAAATTCTTGTTACATTTAGAACAAATTTGTTTTTGTTTTTAAAAATTAAATATACGAACATTCAAAACGTCGACATCTTAAAATTCAACTTACCTTTTGGAAGTATTCTTTATCAACTACGACTCAATTTTCAAATTCTAGTAAGGAAAATTGAAGAAATTGCAGAAAAATTGTCACAAAAAAAATGCCTTTGGTATTTAATAAACAATGTATAGAAGTAAAAATGATATAGAAACGCCATATTATGTGATAGAAGATTTAATTCCATATTCACGAGCTAAAATATCTAACGTTGAACATGGAATGACAGATACACCCTTTTTTCGTAGCAGTAGATGATTTAGCACCATACATACAAGCCGAGACCTTTATTTAATTAACCAAGAATGATACAAACCCGCTAAATTAACAGTTGAAGATATCGATTGTGTATAAAAAATCTCTTGGCAGTGAGTATTTTAGGAGCTTATTGCACATAACTTTGCCACACCAAACCAAAGTCAGTTGTCGTTCAAAAGGGTCCCTTCGCAGTGAATATTTTTCGTCCTGCTCATGCGCAACTTGGCCGACATTGCGGGAACGGCGGCAGCCAGCCGTTTCCCTCAGTCAAGGTGTACCTTTCATAAGTGGGAAAGTCAACTCATGTATTGAAAGTGAAGGACGACACTTTCAACACCTCTCATGAGCTTCACAAACGTTTGTAAAGTCTAACTCATTCTCCTGATGTCGCATACTATCTTCTAAATATTTATTATTGCGGAAAAACTATTGAACACCCTGTGGTATCATACCAACCAACCGAGATCTTTACTTAGCACGCCAAGAATAACAGAAAATAGTTGGGTCATTTTCCCGTTTAATTCTCGGCCCAATCACGCAGCTCCCAGCGACGTGCAGAGGTGAGGCGTGCCACTGTGTGACCTCTCGATCTTGGCTTCCAAGTTTTTATCACGACCAGGGGGCCACTTGGCGGACTTTTGCTTTCATTTTCATGCAGCAGGGGAAACTCAACCCTCGTTGAAAACAAAACTTCCTTTTCCGGAGAAGACAAAAACAGCGCGAGGAGAAGGACGATCTTGGGGAAGAAACGTATTTCTGAAATCTGTGTTAGATGACAAATTCTTCAAGTAATTAGGTTGAGTAGAAAAAATCTCACTCTAAATTCATGAAGAGAAGAAGGATGGAAGGGCTTGTACGGGGTGTACATAACCCGTGTGGGTTTAGTGCTCAAATCACCAATTCGAAGATTGCCTGCATTTAAACGCCCCGAGTGACGCTCAAGAAACCGGTGAAGTTGTATTTAAATTTTGAAACATTCATTCCGAAACAGTGAAAAAACTGTACGCGAAAGGATATGTTGCTATTTTCTAATATCGACCACAATTACCTAATATATTATATAACTGCAGACAATTACTGCGTATGTTACTCTGCGTAAAAGAATTACGTCGTCCCTAGATTACCTAGATATCTGAACTAAGTTATTACTTATGGCAAAATTTTCTAGAAGCGTTTTATTATGTAGAAGAACTTGAAAAAAATTCAAGGTTTTGTAACTATAACTTTCACTTTGTCGTTCATTACTGCTGAGATACGTGATCCTCTGATCTTACTTTTTAGTAAATATGGCTAGAGTTACATTGTGCAGGAAGAGATCAAGGATAATTACTTCCTCTTCGCCGCGTAAAGATTAGAGAACGCCAGGCACACAGCTTTTATTCTGAAACTAGACCTCCCGAGGCCCCATGGGTCCCCGTTGACAGTCTTACACGATTATGTACATATGTATTAACAACACAGAAAAGTTGAGCTCGCTAACAACATGAAGCGGAGACAGATATACTCATATGTACATGCATATCTTTGTCGCTAATTTTAGAATTATTTTTTGCTAGTTTTGTTGATTTTCAAAATTGCAAAAAACTTGAGAATATTATCAAAATTTCATGTTTACTGTAAAGTATTTGTTCCGTGATTGCGAAGGGAAATTTACTGAAAGTGACGTGGGAAATCTGTGGTACCAACGAGACAGGCTTTGGCTGGACATTTCGCGTGAGGGAATAACCAAGCAAACATTGGAGACGCGGCAGCGTGCGTATGCAGATGATGCTAATAATTTCATCAGAGGGTCCATAAGTATTTTATGCTGTCTCGTCCAATATTGAGGAGTACGTATTAAAATTTAAAAAATATCACCTCAATTTTCCTGAGATTTTTGCTAGATGTAAACCTGTACAGTACTTAAATTGTTAGCCAATTTTCAGGTTATAAGAAATAGTACCGTAAAAGTTATAAAACTTTTTATTCATAGATGTCCAAAATTAAGGAACAGTAATAATAATATTGATAAAACTGTTCAAACAACCAGCTTTCTCATAATTTAAAGAATAAAATAAGAAACTTATAGATCACTTAGAATCAATGCAGTATTTTTCACTATAGCGAAATATCGGGAAGTGAATACAGCAGTAAAATCAGAAATATTATACCAGAGAGAAAAAATATGCACAATTGAACAAATTACTCAAGAAATTAAAAGTTCTAAAAGTGTTGTTAGTCAAAGTCTGAAACTTTATAATGAAACTCGTAGGCTACCATAAACAAGGAAGCTGGGCAGGCCTAGGAAACCTATAGCAAGAGAGGGCAGGGCTGTGCAACGCCTGGCTCTCAGAGACCGCTATCGAACTGTGGCTAACATTTCTCGGCAAATAGAAGATGACGTGTATCTTTCACGGCAGTCTATGTCTAATAGATTCTATGTAATAGGCCTCCATGCAGAACTGCCTCGCAAAATGCAACTGATTAGTAAAAAGAACAAGGCGGCAAGACTGACGTTTGCACACAAACACGTCAACCTGACAGAAGAAGACTGGAACAAGGTATTCTTCAGTGATTAATCTAAATAAAGTGTATTTGAAAGTGATGGTAAACAGTTTGAACGAAGAAGAATTGGGGAAATTTTGTAATATTCGTGCATGAAGGATACTGTTGCGTTTGGTGAGGGTGTGACATCACCCTCAGCAGCGTGATGGTGTGCGGTGTGACATCAGGGCACGTCATCTCTTGCTCGCTTAAACAGTAAAATTGATGCAGCTGTGTCCAAGAATCTGTGTGAAATAATGTTGTAGCAGCATTGCAGAATTCAGAAATTAAAAAACCTGTGTTTGTGCAGAATAAAACGCCCTCCTATAGAGCAAAGCTGATTATGAATTATTTAGAGAAACGAAGAATAAAGGTTATTGATTGGTCTCTTCAGGAAGACTCAATCGAGGAGAAAATATCACGGCGAGACACCCAGCAAACGTCGAAGATTTCGGGTTGAGAGAGCCAGTTGAGTGGGCAAAGGTTGCACTTGACGAGGGTCGGAACTGGGTGAAATCATGGCGTACTCTATGCAGGCCAAGCCATCGTGCGTCGGTGTCGAGAATGCGGAGGCTGAT
>VOMN01005890.1:0-14709 GCA_014899125.1 Orchestia grillus | reverse complement strand
GTATGCTTTAAGGTTGTTTATAACTTTCAGATGAACCAATATAATTTTTCTCCTCATAGATTTCTCGTAAAATAGTGATGCATCTTGTTGTGTCGGCGAATACTTTAGCCTTGTACTGTACAGGGAAAAATGATTGCTCAGTGACACAAAACAGACGGGTCCAGTTGCTCAGTTGCTCAGATGACAGTCGGGAAATCCATGACGATTTTAATGTGCGATCTCTAAAGTGAATAATGAATTCAAAAGACAAGGATACCTTCAATTCCTGTCATCCACCTTTAGTTATAATAATTTCCACCTCTTTCAGGACAGTGATTGGAAATATTTGGTATCAGATGGCAGATCCCAATTAGATCTTAATAATTAGAGAAATAACTAGAGGCCTTTATTTCAATTCTTGATACGCAACATAAGCTCCTCGGTCAAAAAAATCAATCACGTGCGACTAATATGGTGTAGAACCTCCACAAGCACGAATCATGGCGGCAATTTTGCTCCGTATTGAGTCTTCAAGTGTCCTAATGTACATTGGATCAATTTCAAACCACCCTTGCATCAACAAATATCGTAGTGCGGCCACAGTACGTGGACGATCTTCTCGACTTCTAACGTCGTTTAAGTCGGCCTCACAAATTTTCTGTTGGGTTCATGTCTGGGGACTTAGCTGTGTCATCTGAATGCTTGACATATCCGGTATGACTGTCATGTCAATTAATGACTGTTCTAGTCCGATACACCCAGCAGTTTTCATCCTGAAAGATAGGCAAAGTAACTTGTCTTTCTTCATTCAAATATTCCTCAAATGTTATAACTTGGTAATTTAGCAGCTCAATGAAGCCATACTGGTTCAATTTGACTAATACCGCAACTAAAAGACCTACTTCTGTGTAGTTGAAACAACTCTAGAATATAACAGGTCTTCATCTTTCTCCATGATAAGCCACAAAAAACAATAGATGACTGATTTTTGTCCGGAAGAGCTTATTTTACTTGGAATAAACTGGCAACCAATTGCTAAAAAGGTCCAAGCCATGAAAAATGTATTTTTATTTTCAAAATTCATTTTTTTTCTGCATGGTAAAATTCTCAGTCAATTACCTGTGCTCGTTATGTTTCAAACTTCTATTTGTTTTTATATTCTTATCTCATTAGCTTCAGTTCTGGTTTCAAACCTACATTTGCTTTAACTTTCCTGTCTAACAAGTTTCAGTTTTGGTTTCAAGCGCCCATTTGCTTCAATAAGCCTGTTTAATTGGCTTCATCTCTGGTGCTGCTGCAGGTGACCTTCGCCAACAACCCCCTGACGGGGCTCTTGATCGTGGCGGCCATGTTTGTGGGGGACTGCGCTGTCGCCGGAATGGCCCTCCTGACCACTTCCGTGGCAGTCCTCTGGAGCAAGGTGGGACACTCGCATCTGAATTTTAACGTAATTTGCAGTAAGGCTGGTCCCAATGCTGGTATAGATACAACTCTTTTCGCTTAAGATGAATTTGTGATCGTATTTTTTAGAGAGCGTGCACACATACTCGTACTTGCAATCGAATGATAGTGAATCGAACTCGAATTGTTGGGAAGAATTGAAGATGAATTTGAACTCGCCATTGCTGAAAGTTTAGTAGGAATAAACTTAAATTAAAATTCGATTCCGATATTACATAAACACGAAATTCAGTGTATAGCAGTGTAATCCAATCGCACAGTAAAATAAGACAAGTTTTTTATTTTTCTCATCTTTTGTGTTTAACCGTTCGTCGTAACGAAAACGAAAATCTCACCTAAAAAGTTCTGCCTAGCTTCGTCGACCACGTTGTGTAGTTAAAATCTGGATTCCTGTGGTTCTTCAATTGGGATGATCCAAAATAGACGTATTCGCTGTTCCTACTTTAAATAATCGAAACAGTGTGAATATCTTTTCTTTGAAACAAACGTAGCCACAGAAGGAGTTAATAGAATTTTTTTTAAGTAAAAGGTTAGCGTGCTCACCAACTTCTAGTGCTATGTAAATACGCTATAGATTAGTTCAAAATATCGATAAAAAAATGTGTAAACGGTTACTTCATATTCATTTGTTTCACAATGCCATAGCTATGTTCGTACACGTATATTTTTTGTGGAAAGTATAAAGTGTTCGCTCAGTAAAAATACCCGAACAGTGCGACAGTATCTTATCATCTACTAAAAGCAATGCTTAGGAGCTCCATCACTAGGCCTGCCACTGCATATGATTATGGGGCCACGCATTCACAAGAAAAGTCCTGTTCAGGCGATAGAGCATTCAACTCCATGACCGGTTATTTCAAATCCATAAGTGCATATCTAGAACTTCAGACTCGTATTTTGTCTTACTCGAGGGATTTACGAATGGAAAAGACGATCCGAAATGCTTTAAAAGTATATTGTTTGGGCTTGGCAAACTTTTTTTTTTCACTTATAATGTTTCAATATTAGTTTTCGTATTTTAAAATTCTACAATCGGAAAATTTTCGTGCAGTTACTTTGCATTCGTTAGTTAAAACATTATAACGTACTTATGCATAACGTGTTGGAAAAACTGCCGAAGACTCAATAGTGTAGCCTCTACCGATATAATGCGTCATTTTTTCATGGGTGAGTCAATATTGTACATGCGAATGACCTTGTCAATGATCATGGCGGAGTAGGTAGAAGTATGAGACATTCCGTGCTACTTCTACTGAGCGGAACTCTCTTGAACTAAAATATATACAGCATAGTTTAGATCGATGATTTCGTAATACAATTAAAAATCACCGGACACCTTCTGTAACCAAGGTAAACTTATTTTATCGACTGCTCATTCCTGGTTAGTGGTCAAAGTGAAAGACTTGAAGAATTCTATTATCAAAGAACCGTTAAAGTAAGGAAAATGTCAAATCATGTTTTTGATACCTCTTTTTTCGATATAATTCCTCTAAGTGATTTGTCATTACTGCCTCATTTCTAATCAGTCGTTAAACCTTATGTCAACGACTCTTATTTTAACAGGAATATATATGACTGACCCAGACGAAATGATAAAACTCCTCTGACAAGACTCAGCAAACATGATAACAATTCTAAACTATTTATCTCGACCACCGACGCATTACAAAAGACTGCTTGTTAGGCCCCCGTTCTGGTCGCTACAACCTAATTTAATTGTACGACCTGCTTGAGCTACGCGAGGCTGTTCCTAACTTTCGCCGATGAGAACATCCTCGACGCGCCTGTGATGCACAATCGAGGGGCACAGACAGCTGCCTTCCTGCTCGGTGCTGTGCTGGCGGCCCTGTGACGTGCCGCCCGAGAAGTATCCGGTGTTACAGAATGGCACCTGAAATACCAAGAACAATATTGCGCTTCCACCACTCTACATCTACTCTACATACCGCAGTATAAACACAAGGCAGTGTATTGTGTAGACCAGTTACATTGGGGTTAATTTCTCGCCTATACTCATACATACATGTATTTACATATAGTGCTATAGATACTACACGCTTTCTGTATCAGGTATACACCGTTTGCAGTAACTGTAATGCGGTGCTTTCATGCATTACTCGCTGTGTAGAGCGTAGACGCAATGAGGCACAGTGCTTTGCCAATTCTATTTCTTTTCTTTTATCGAGCTGAGGGTATCGAGCTCAGGAGTGTTTCGCAGAATACGTGAAAAATAATTTTGAGTTCTATGTCAAACCAACGATAAGTTTACTGATTAGACCGCATCGTGGCAGGATTTACAGTTATACTGGCTAACTGAAAGCCACACGTGCAGGCTGTTTTATACAGAGCACAGAATTTGAGTTGGATGTTTTCACGATGAGGACGCGTAACTCACTTGTAAACTACTCCCTCATTTAGTGTACACGATTATTCTGAAAAATTCACTGAAAACCCTTTTCCGGAATGTATGAAAATGGGAAGCATGATGGAAGTCCGCCTTCGAACTTCAATAAAAAACGAAATTTCTGTCTAATTTAAATTCGGCGCTCTCGGTGGAACACCTTCAGTATTCAGTGCAGCTGTAATCGAGACACGCCTCGCTGGCCGGCTTTGCTTAAGTAGTAATACGCTTACCTTCCATTCCATGATGTTTTTCTGTAAGTTACAAAATTTGGCATTAGCTTTGTTGAATCTTCATTGTATTTTAAAGAAAAATTGGTTCAGTTAATAAGTTATTAAGTTAGCAAGAGAACGCATCGTTTAAAGTCTATCGTTGGAGCAGAAAAGGCAGAGTTATTTCTAGAAATTCCTAAGCAGATCCTGGCATTTCAAGGTTATTGAAACACTACCAGAATTACCCTGATCATAGAGCCCTTACATTGAGTTGAGACTTAGGCGTCAAACTTTTACGTATACAATCAGTTTCACATCAATTATAATACACTAAAAAAATTCACATTCTCACACTAAGCAATTATTACGATCTCGGAAAGTCGCCTGAAAAAAGTCGCTTGAAGACACGTTTACTTTGAAACTGTTATTCGTGAACAAAATTTCCCAGCTAACTTCATGACATTCAAAGAACGAGACGTTGCGAAAACGCTACTGCGTGGCATGTTTCTTTGAAGAGAACATGCTCTCCTCCCACGGTGAACGTTCTTGACACTGAATACCAGTGAGGTATTCATGAGAGGAAACAGCGATTGGAGATGAAGGTGTTTGTGCTCTGCGCTCGACTGCCTAACTCTCAGGAGACTCCAGCAGGATCACGGCGGGCTCCACAACATCACGGTGCAGCGCAAACACTCCTTAGGCTTCCAGGAGATCGAGTCAGACCACTCAACTCTACTGATCATATCATAACAATAATAATAAACTCAGTAAGACGTGTCCTACACACACACTTAAAACCTTTTTTAATATAAATGAGCAATGTTGGAAAGGCTGCTCAGTTTTCATTTTCGGTAAATCAGTGAACTTTAAAACTTTTTTTTGAATATCCTGTACACTCTGATTGGAGTACTGCAATTGTGTAAGATTTCCGCAGCTTTATCATCGATCTGAAATGCATATTATAGTTTTCTTGCAGTCATTCTCACTGAAGAACCAAAGATTTTCACTCATAAATTGACATTATTGTCAATTGCTTTCATTAGTCGGCGACAAATTTGCCCACTTCAACCTTGATCATTTTTCACAGATGATCAAGAGCTCTAACGTATCAGGACTAAGTATTTCCAACACCCTTCGCCCTAAAAAACTTACAAGAAAACGAAATTGTCAGTGTTTCCATGTATTTTGACGTTCTTCACAAGTCATTACCAAGAAGACGTAATGTAGGTCCAGAGCACGGATGTAAGTATGTTTACAACTCCATTTTTTATGTATTTTGGAAATTTCGGGCTTTGTTCTGGAGTAAAGAGTACAGGTAGTTCAGAGAAGATATATTTTTTCAGAATATATGTACATATAAACAGAACGAAACCAAATTTTTCGGCTACCAGAAAGTCAACCGGTCAAAAAAAGGCATGGGATAAACGTACTTGGCTAAAATTGATTTCATGTTAAATCAGTTATTATATCGCACAATTTGAATATATTTATTATGAAACTTTTCTTGACGCTTTCAAACTCTTTCCGATGCACATGTAATGTAAAACAAACTACGATAGGTACAATCAATACCTTTCCAGATTCTGTTGCAGATGGATGCTCAGTGAATACAATGCCGACAGTGAAAGAAATACCAGAAACTATTCGAAAGCAAATAGTTGGACTTCGTAATGGAAGATTAATCGACAGATAAATTTTTGAACGTGGTATGGTTTCATACTCAACTGTCTCGAGGCGATAGTTTGGAAGCATCAAGAGACTGGGGCACTCTCCAATCTGCCAAGAGTAGAAGCTTCTCGCAAGATCTCGCGCCGTTTTCAACGATTTATGCTGCATAAAATGCCGAACGAACCCATGTAAACCCGTGCATGCCTACAGAAAAAACTAGGAGTACAAGGAGTTTACCTCGGTCAAAAAACAGTTACTAGACAATTGCATCGAAATGGTCTACATGCCGTCATTCACGCATAACTCTCCTCATAGCAAAACATGTGAAGAACAGTTTAACGTCTGCCAAAGACCATCTTGACAAAGGAATTAAGTTTTGAGAACGGGTTGTTTGTTGCGAAGAATGCAAAATTGAACTTTCCGGATGAAACGACGCTCGTCATGGTAGGAGGAAAAAATGGACTGCTTATGATCCCAGGAACACCATCCCTACCGTCAAGCATGGAGGAGGCAGCACCACGGCGTGAGGCTGTTTTACTGCCCATGGTGAAGAGGAGTTCGAGGTGTATTGATGGAAAAATGGATAGTTCCATGTAGGAAATTATGCTGGAGCAGAAGCTGCTCCCTAGCGCAAGAAAAATCTACCGTCGGCGTCAGTGGATCATTCAGCAAGACAATGACCTCAAACAGCTCAAACATTCTGTAAAATTAACGAAAGAATGGTTCCCAAATAAAAAAATTAGTGTCCTCTCCGTGACTAGCCAATCGACTGACCTAAATCCTATTGAAAATTTGTGGTGAATATTCAAAACTGCCGGAATAGAAGAAGTCCAAAGAACCTTGCTAATTTAGGATCGTCTACCAGCACGAATGGAAGAAGAAACGATAAACCGAGTGTCAAAGTCAGTTCCCAGTTACAATAATCGTCTTTATGCTGTTATTATAAATGAAAGAAAGAAAAAGGAAGAAAAATCGTTTATTGAGATATCACTCACATGCAGAGTATGATGCAACGGGTTTTCAATCAGTAAAATTACAGCCTTAAATCAAATTGTGAAAGTCAAGTGACCCTTCTGTGATCAGTGATTATAACCTTAAAATTACGGATGGAAGTCACGTTGAAAATTAGAGCCTTAAAATTAAAATGTGAAAGTCTTGATACATAGAATGAAATATCGATGATTTAGAGTACATAGACCTGTGTTGCGTTAAATAACAATAGCTGCCCATATCGTAATACATGCGAGGTGCTACGAACACAAATTATTGCCACAAATTATGGTAAAAGAATCGAGTAGCAAATAATGGCGAGTATGAACGAAAAAGTCTGCATTTTACCAGGCTTAAATGCAATTAAGAATCGATATTTTACAGTAGAGGTGTATCGTAACAAATCTACATTCACACTCTTGCACCACGTTAACTAGCATTGCCACGATAGCTCCGCACTCGCGTTGTGAAAGCCAGTGTCAATTACCGTTGAGAACATGCACAAGAAAATAAAGCATGTATTTTGAGACAGTGGTTTCAACCAGTTTCTTGAAGTCTTATTTCCAATCATAACACAAACATCTTAGGGTGAACGACGCTAAAATGGATTTCGAGTCTCGATTCGGAGAAATTTTCCACAAGGTCATATCACTAAATACTTAAGACTTGTTTTTAGCTTTAGTCAAATACTTTTTTCTCATAAATTATTTTCTTTAATTGATTTTACGCTTTTTATTTAATTTTGTTCTGTTCTATTTATATGCTCTGATAAATATATGCTCTCTGAACTACCAGTATTCTTTACCTTCGACCAGACCTAAAAATTTTTAAAATACGTTAAAATAGAGCTGGGTAAATACTCGTATCCCAGGCAGTGTTTGCATAACCTTAAAATATGTAAGCCCAAGTGTAAGTTCAGTCTTTGAACTGGCCACTTGGACGCACATATTCCTCCCACGACTCAACTATTCGCGCCTTGTGCTTCCGCAGGTTCTCGGGGCTCCGGACGCCCTCGTCTGCGACGGCGTGACGGCCTTCAATTCCCTCCTGGTGGGGGCGGTGTGCACGGCAGTGGTGCCCCCACTGCTCGAGTTCGAGGTGCGCTGGTACTTCTACTTCACTCTCGTCGCCGCTTCTGTCATCACGTACGGGATTATTTCTTTAGTCTCAGCTATACTCAGGCGTAAACGGAATTTGGCTGTTTAGGTGCTATGTAGTGATTTATATTTTTGTTAATATGTATTAATATGATTGAACGGTGGCGTAGACAACGAAGTATGTTATGTCAAGAAGTTCCCGTGACGTTTCTTACTAAACAGGTCATTGAGATTACCTATTTCGAAGCTGTAGTCTAAATACTCGTGAAGACTGTTGCTGCTCACATATTATTTTAGATCGATATCTTCGCTGAACTTTTTAGAACTATTGAAATACTTTGTTATTTTTCTTTTGGAACCTTCCATGTTTCGATAAAAGTATAAATCTTCTTCTGAATTTTCATCATAACTCTCGGACGCTTTCTTTTCAGCTAATCTGGGGCTGAATGCAAATTTTAAAACTAAACTTTCTCACAATTGTTCGAAAGTCTATTCCAAGTATCAAAAGTACTGGCAGTTTTTCATTTAGCCCTAAAGTTATGTAAAACCTATTCTTAGGGCTTACAAAACTCGTAAGCCCGTTTTGCAATGGTCAACACGCCCCTTCATAGCCTCATTTGACGTGCCAGATGTTACGTGGACGTCGGCCTCAACTCTCTGATGAGCTCCACGCGGTTGCCGGCGCAGTCCAACGCCTTCAACTTGGTAGCGACGGGGCTGGTGCTGGCGGCGCGTGGGGGTTTGCAGGGGTACGGGCTGCAGTTCGCGGTCCCACTTCCAGAGCAGGGGCCCGAGAATTACTTCTTGGACTACAACTTCAGCGCCTACGCCAAAGATATTAAGGATAATTTTACCGAGCAAGAAAATATGATCCAGTGGTCGAAAGTGAGAACTTGATATTTTTGGCAGAGATAAGTGGGGGATGGAGATTTCATGTGTTTTACTAATTGTTGTAGGTAGTTTTTCAGGAATTTTTGTTGTGGATAACCGTGAACAATAGCCAGGTGACAGGGTGTTGAATGTTCGGCATCATAATATTTAATTTGCTTAGCGATATAAATTAATTCTATTTTGTAATACACCTACTGAGTCAGTTTTAACTGTTTCATTCTTTAAGGTTCAAGTACTACAAATATGTAGTGCACATTAATAAAACGAATTAAAATCGATAAAGAAATGAGTAGAGTGGGTATCACAGCAAAGCACCGCGAAATGATAAGAGTATTAATTCGTCAAAATGACGCCAAACAACTCACAAGTAGGCTGATAAATTGTTTTTAACCGTTAATTAAACAAGCGGCAAGTATTAAGACCTTATCAGTAAGTACTTATACATCCACCTTAACAAACCTTGCATTAGATAAAATGACACACATTTCTGAAAATTTCATTTTAAATTGTATAACCAGTTTGGTGTTGGAAACCAGGTGATCGAGGGCAGCGTTGTGGCGGCAGGCCAAGTGTTCGGAGTGGGCAGCATCACCTCGTCCGTGATGATTTGGCTCGCCTTCTTGCTGTACTCACCCATCCTCACGCTGGCCTTCTACTCGGGCAGCATCATCGCTTCCGTCATTGGTGGGTTGCTTGCGATCAGTTCGTAGGACCGAACACCCCACCGGTTGGGGCGGTTGAAGAAAATTTGTTGTACGGCAAGATTGTAGAACGCGATGGCTCGAGTGTTTTCATTTTGTTGGGTAATTTGTATTTTCTACCTACGTAATTACAGTAACGTTCAAAATTTGGGAACGAAATTTAAAAGTTCGCAACCTGAAGAAATATTAGGTTGATTTTTTATAATTCTTACTGAAGGTAGGTATATTAATGATAAGCATCGCCATGGCTTCTCATGTTTATTGAAATAATATATAAAAAGAAATGAGCTACTTGCTAATTTTCACGTCACCGAAATTAAGGAACATTGATGAAAATAATTGTGGTACTCTCAAATGATCCACGCTCCTTACTTGGGAAATGAAAGATAAAGAAAATAAAGGTCGCTTATCATCAGTGCAGCATTTATCACATTGGCAAAACGTTCTAGAGTAGACACAGCTGTTAAATTCAAAATTGGACAATTGCGGAATTAAAATCACACCGTTGAACAAATTTCTGGACTTATGAAAATCTTGTGATACTTGAACGTTTAAAACAACACTGGTAGACTTCTACATGAAAAAACAAGGCATTCCAAGAAAAACCAGAGTAAAGAGGATCTTTCCATTCATCGTCTTGCTCACAAGGATCGTTTCTTAACTACAAGATGCGTTTTTACGTAAATTTAAGGTGAAACATCGATTTCTCGACAGACTTTAGAGAGATTTAGAGGATCGGCTGCATGAAATACGCTGCTACGTCAGAAGCGACCGGGAAAGCCGCTGATAAGTGAAATACAAAAAAAAAACAGTGAAAAAAGCAGCCGATGGTTTGAAAAAAATCAGTTCTAAGTATGTATTTTTGAGGAATTAATTGAAATTAAATATATCTGTCCGCGATTGAAAACAATTTGCTTGAAGAATTGTGAAAGTTCCAATATCTGAGTGGGGCAAAATAAAGTCAGTTTGAGTGGGAAAACGTCATACTCTTTTTGATTTTAGGATTGGATACTACACTCTTGTACGTTTAAATTCAAAACTTAGTGGTATGATAAACAAACGTCTGCTTGAACAACGTGTCGTGCCAGTATTGCAAAATTCTGGAGTTGATATTCCTGTGCTCATGCAAGACAACGCTGGCTGTCGTAAGTCAAAACTTGTTATGGACTGAGGGATTGATGATTGGTTACGATCTGGTCATTCCAAAGTCGGGACCTAAATCCCATAGAAAACTCTTGGAAGACATTAAGACACAATGTCATGACTAGAAATCCAGCTGCTATGAAAGTTCTAAAGTAAGAACTGCAGGATAAATGGGTAAAAATCACAGTGCCCCAGCGGTAAAATTTAGAGTAATTTTGAGGCCAAAGGTGCGCTGCTGTACAATTTTACTTTGTATCTTTGTTCGATACGGGATATTACGATTCAGTTCTGTAGTTTCGCTAAGTCTGCCTATCCGATTTTGTTTTAATAAACCATGAGGCACAATTCGCCTTCTCTTGGGGGGTAGCCATTTTTTAGGGGTTTGTTCAACTGCACCTCTTTCATAAACAGGATCCCTGAAACTCACCAATGTAAAATGAGATTAAAAACTTTAATGAACACTGAATACAATAGAAAAAATCAAAATAAAATATCTTAACAACTGCATTGTAATACATTTTTGAAATGGTAAATGACTTTATGGACACGGCTTATAAAATCGTTGTATACAAGCAATTTTACGTAGATAATTACTTCAACTTCGAATGCGCATTCAGATCCTTTTTTTCTTCTGTGAGCAGCCGCTTTGCTGAATAATCCAGGACCTCTTGACGAGGTGTACGCGGGACTCTGGAGCTTCAACAGTCTCTTGACATCGGGCGGACTGTCTTTTTTCCTGCAGCCGTCATTCCACACAGCCTTCGTAGTTATCTTGGGGGCCGTCATGACGGTCCTGGTGCAGGCCACCATCTTGCATGTGTTCGTCATGGTGCGTAGCCCCGACACTCTTCTATACCCCGGGCATGCGTAGTGCCATAAGGTGTTATGTATTGCTATGATGTGTTGTTGTCATGATGAGGTATGGCACTGGGATGCGATGAGTTATATGCGGTTACCGCTATAAAATGACACTTTCATAGATAGTGCTATTGGATATTATTAATTTAATACGACATTGTCATACAAAGAGATGCTGTTTGTTTCTTCTATTAACTTATGGATGTGAAGAGAAAAAACACTATTTTCACCGACTTCCACCGCAACTTCTTACGCAAAATAATTCTGTTTTGTTACAAGCGACCTCATTTGTAGTAGCGAAAGGTTTTCCCGATAAAATAAATGCCTAGAAGTATTAGCATAAATATCATGGTCGAAATGTGGTGCGATTTTGTCACATTCTGCATTTTGCTCGATGGAAAATGATTACTGCAAGATAAAGACGATTACTTCCCATTGTTATTCTGGCCTCATTCTTATAAATACTGAAATAAAGAAAAGAAATATCTGCCTCTATGAAGTACTGAAGCATCAATTGGTATTTGAGTTTTGTGTTCAACACGATGTCGTTGTAACTATTTGATAAATCTTCCTAATTAAAAATTTCGCTTCATAACAATAGTATACATGATTGATGATGAAGCCTCCTTTTCAATAACCACGTACGTCACCTCATAACTTCATTACTCTCCAAAGCATACCTCTTTGACAGGTAAATGAAATCTCCGAAACACGGCAATATCTAAGTAATGATCAGCTGTCAACGTAATGCTAATGTAGGAGAGAAACAATATCAATACTAAACTGTCTTGTTAAATTTTGCAGACACAATCGCCAGTCTTTTCATACCCGTTCAACGTGGTCATTACAATCCTGCTGGCGATCTCCACCCAGAAGGGCACCACCCTCACCTTCGTAACCAACAGAAGCTCGCCCGAGCAACACCTTTACGAACGAATCACCGGAATATTTCAGGTAATTCTGTGATAAGACAAAACGAGTTAATCTCCATTTTAGGAACGTGGCATACGAACAATGCAAGTTATGTTACAATTGCGTGAAGTGGTGTACACAAACCATAAATGGGGAAATGATGCACGTTATGGGTACCGAGTATAGGTAACCAGAGAAAATTAACTTTCGGTTGGAAATATTCGGTTAGCTAGAATAATTACTCTTTATTGTTTACTTGCCAGATGATTGATTCAGAGAGTAAATTTAGTCGATTGATAACCAAGTACGAAAGACAGAATGTTGAGTGCTATGATTGATTATTAGGAATATATTTCACTGATAAAAAGATAGTAGTGACAAGAGAAAAATAAAGTGTGTAGAGGTTGAATACAAAGAGAAGAATGCCTGAGGGTACATTTAACCATACACGTATAAGAGCCATAGAAAAAATTGGAGCCTGGAGAGTCATTCGGGGCTGAAGAAAAGATTAACATGATTATTATTTTTTTCAACAGAATGTTTGCAAATTCTTTCTAAGTCGTAGCATACGAAGAGTAAAAACTCCGTGCTGATAATCCAAAGGTCTAATTAGTCACATTTAGCGGAAGACAGATTCATTGTACAAACGACTGCGTGTGATGGTTTGTACACGGAAACTTAAGGTATGGAGGGAGTGTTCATGAGACGCTCTGAGAGCTGCTTCCTTTTATCAAACTTTCTAGCACAGGATCCCTTTTGGATCATGGGCTCCAATGCTTCTGTGTACCAAATTTATGCCTGAAATAACACAGTCAACTACAAAAAGGAATAAATGTACATGAAAAAAATTAAAATTACAAACAAGGGGTCAGAATTCAAGATTAAAAATTCTGCAGCTTTGTATTAACTCGGACCTACGGATGAAACTATTGAATTAAGTGCATTTGGTTGAATTGAACTGTTCTAAAAATTATTCACGGGATAATGATGTGCTATATACCTACGTCTGCCTAAGTTTCACCGGACAGATTAGGATGGCCACTAAGGAACTGTGATTCAAATATTAATCGAAGCTGCAAATGTGTGCCTCAGAGCCAGAAATGAATTGAGTCTATATTGAGCAACGGTGAAAATTTTACACCTATTTTGTACAGCCCTGGAGCTACCAGGTCTCTCACTTGCGAGTATGCAGTCATTTCACTTATAGAATTTCAAAACAAAGCAAGGAACTGGCTTTTCTTTTAGCGACAGGAAGCTTTCACACCTCGCGAGTTTTATGTCAGGGCTGTTTTTCATAATATTCATCTCAATTAACGAATGACATTAAAATGACATGACCGCTCTACGTTACATCTTTTCCATTCAATACCGCTATAATGCTACATCACGTTGTTTTGATGCAAGTATGAAAAAATATTTAGTTTTATTAAAGAGAGGACATTTGGTACAGCAATCTACAGACTCAAAGAAATTAACAATCTAACAAAGGCAACTGAATGTTAAAAACACATAAAAATATAAAAATAGAAACAACCGTAATTCGTAAGATACATGTACGGGAGAATTGTGGACATGTAGATTAAAATAAACGTATTTTGATAGAACGTTTATACATATGAGTGGTCGAATACGCTTTTTAAAGAATTGCTAATACAGGCAATACTTTTTGGTCCTCAGTAGGAATTAAAAATCAATGTAGACTAGTTATAAATTTTGTTTCAAAGAAAACTTTTTGGCGAAGAGCAATCTTGGTGTAGCTTATGCAACTGTATTTTTTAAACACGCTAATTCATAAAAAAATAATACTTATGACATTTACCCTAATGTTTTGTATGAAATTCACAGGACAGCGACACAGAGGATGATGCTCCAGAAAGGAGGCCCTTTCAAGCGTAGCGTGCATGGCCTCGAAAAGCAGGGCTTCGTGAGTGGCAAAAAGAGAGCCTTGGTCAGATTTTTACATCCTCATCAAATTCACCGAACCCTGCTTTTCGCTCAAGAATTTTCCAGAAGTAAGTTCTACAAAGAATAATATTTGACGTGTCATCACATCAATCATGTCAAGCATGTCAATCAGTATGCATTACATTGTTACATGTTGAATAAACTCTTGTGTTTGAAAAATCGTATTTTATTATCCTTTTCTGCTCATTACGTCGCAACATCGTCCTCAAGCATCAAAATACATGTTTCTTCTGTTTGCATACTGTAATATAATGAGAATATTTTTGAAAGTTTTTATATTAGTCAATGTCTATGGCAACATTGCGAGCTTCCGTGCACCACGTGCAGAGGTTAGGCGGTGAGTCAGTACTTTGTGAGAATCCGTCCAGTACACACCATGTACTGGTGGAGTGTTTGATGTTCGGTAGGAGAGGTATTACAGCACAACGGGA
>VOMN01005887.1:0-12625 GCA_014899125.1 Orchestia grillus | reverse complement strand
GCAAAGACATTCGGTCGTCGTAGGTTGAGCCGAGCGTCTCATCAATTGTGACCAAAGCGCGGAATTGAGGCAGAGTCGCTCAGTCGTCCCTCGTGCGGGTCAACAGGCGTGTTTGGCATCAACAAACGCCGGCCGATGTCGCCCCAAAACTCCAGCTGACCAAGGAAGGCCCTGCACCAAATTTGGGCGCCGGTTTGAGCGCTGCTGCAGCCATCACAGCGTGGCTCATGGCTTCGCTACGCTACAGATGATAGGAATTCGGGGCTCAGGATGCAAGCCCCACGCTCACCACAAAGCTATGGGGCGACAAAAATAGATTTGGCGCAACACTGTTATTGGCATGATACTCTTATTGGCACGACACTGTTATTGGCACGACATTGACCACCTCCTGCCGGGCAGCTAAGGTGAGTCTGCGCTTGTACAAACCTCTGCAGCTGTTAGCTAGCGCCCAGTTTTCTCATCTCGGATCCCATTATTTCCCCTACACTTTCAATCTCACATTCAAACATTCTTTCATCTCAAGACCCTGTCATATTAAAACGAGATTCGTAGCGGGCCAGGAGATTTTGGTTGTTAGCATCCTTGAATGTTATATTTCTGGTGCGCAAACCGCGCTTTCAAAGCGTCGCGTGCCCGAGACCAGAGCTCGACTGATGGTTTGTTGCACCTGTGCCTCACTCGCTGCACCCTGACAAAGGCGTAGGGTGAAGAAATTTCAGCTCTGAGGCTAATTTATTTAGTACGCACGTATCTAGGATACGGAGTCCTCGCTCTTCTGAACTGGGCAAATTCTGGGCGAAATTTTTTGAGAAGTTTTGATTAAGGGCTAGAAATAGAGTATGTACATTGTACAGAGTGGCCCAGAAGTGACCGACTCATTTGATTAGGATACCTATTATTTTAATAGGACGCTGTATAACTAGGTATCCTATTTAATCATCAAAGCATGGGTCGGTTACTTCTGGGCCTCCCTGTGCATGAAACCTATATAAAAATTACATGTCGGACGGTAAGTTTAGCAGATTTCTTCAGGATAAATTTAGTAAACTTCTGGAAAAATTACAGCAGTTTAATAACCATACTTAGTCCAACACTGTCACATAACAACATACCACATGACTACACTGTCGACACAACACATACTGTAGTACGGGAAATTATCAACACTTTTGAAATTCTCATCGAAAAAGAGGGCTTACCTCCACGGCATAGTTACAAATTTTTCTATGCATCGAAGTAGTAATGAATAGCAGAATTAATATACAATACTATTCTAATGTATAAGAAAATTACAATACATACTACAATAAGATTTCAAAGCATAATAATAGTAAATAAAATTGCAATTATAGTACATTGGAGTTGCAATGCTTGGTAAAATTACTATGCATTAAAATTCCCACGCATAGCAAAATTATAATGCAGACGCAGTGCAGTGTCTCACAGTGCAGCCCGTGCTGTGCACACTGCACAGTCACCTCGCTGTGCAGACTGCACGGCGCACAGCTCGACTCAGTTGTGAGGGTACAGCATTCCCAGCGGACAGCTGTGCATCTACGGTACCTGTTGCACAGCATCTGCTGTACAGTGCCACCTGCACAGTACCAGCTGCACAGTACCAGCTGCGCAGTACTAGCTGCATGGTACACACTTCACAGTACCAGTTCCACAGTACCAGTTGTACAGTACCAGCTGCACAGTACCTGCTCCACAGTACCTGCTGCACAGNGAGAGAGGGGACGAGGGTTGGGTATGAAGGCCCAGACCTCGCCAAGGTATCCAAGGTGTGCGCTGAGTACTGAGTGCTTATTAAACGTCTGTTTGTTTATTGAGTGTGTTCATTGAGTACTCATTGTTCACTGAGTGTCTGTATGCTGAGTACTTACTTTAGTGTTTACTGAGTGTATGTGCTGAGTTCTGAGTGCTTATTAAATGTCTGCGTGTGTTGGGTGCTGGTTACTTTACTGATCCGTTGCGTGTTTCATTTGCCAACGATTATTCTTCACTGAGCCACAACACCGAGGAGCCCTCTAACCTGACCCCGTACGAGAGAGCAAAGCTCACAATCGTAGCCCATGTTTGGGTGTTTGGATGTCCCGACAAAAACAAGTCATCTACGTGGTAATTTTTAATGACGGAACAAAAAATAATTTATAATGACTTCTGGAATAATCGAAGGATTTTGAAAAACTGAAAAGCAACAGAATCCTGAGACTTGCAAGTTGTTCTTTAGTTATTTTTTGAAGATAATGTTCTTCAGAAAGGCAGGAAAATTTTGCTTACAAAGCAACTTCAATAAAAACTTAAGGACAAAAACCACTCTATGAAACACTATCACGTTATACTTTTAAAATTCAAAACAGGACGTTTCGGGCTATAGGCCATCATCAGAAAAATTCTGAAAGAATAAAACAAAAATATAAAAAGGTATTGAAACAAAGTTAAATCATACAAAAAAGGCTAATAAAAAACGGTAGCAAAATATCGAATTCAAAAGATGGAGAAGTTGGTGACCGAGGGAGGGAACCTGGAATGTTCTTCATGTTTCGATGTTCTTCATGTTCATTGATGCGGCTGTTCATTCGGCACTAGTGAACTCTGGTCCAATTCGCCGGATTTCTGCCTCGGCGGATGCCTTGAACTTTTGTACATCCGTCGGCTTATTTTGGTTAATTCTTCCCTTTTGGTATCTTCTAAGGATAAAATTCTGTCAAATAAAGCTCGCATGCCTCAAAATTTAACAGAAGCTTATTTTTAAAAATCCGTTGGATAGAATAGGAGTTGATGATGATTCTGTTGGGTCCCTTCATTAAAAATCTCATGGTATTTTAAATTCAAGTTCGTCTGCGTGCGCTGTGAGGGGTTATGCTGTTAGATTGGCACTTGAATCGCTTGCATGGCAACGCGAGGTTAGCTCTAATTTCTCCATGAGAAGTTTCGCTCGATTCTTGAAGTGTCCTCTCGCTGAGACGAGTGCGCTGGTCATCTGCCATCCATCCCCTCTTTGGCTCGAGTGATCAAAACGATTCCCTTTGCAGGTCTTCGAGAAAAACATAATTTTGATCCCCATCTTGATTTTATTTTACAATCTGACGTTCTAACGTACTCTGTAACTTACTCGATGCTGTGTCTTTGTCCAAGCAATGAACAAATTTTTAATATTGGTGTTTTGGTGGCGTATGCCTGAGAGCTCTGAGTGGCTGAAACTTGAGGGAGAGTGACGGGATAGTGGAGTGTAGAGGAGTGGAGTACAGGGAGTGGAGTACAGGGAGTGGAGTACAGGGAGTGGAGTACAGGGAGAGGAGTACAGGGAGTGGAGTTCAGGGAGTGGAGTACAGGGAGTGGAGTTCAGGGAGTGGAGTTCAGGGAGTGGAGTTCAGGGAGTGGAGTGCGGGGAGTGGAATGGGTAGGAGTGTGAGGGGAGGGAGGGAGTAATTTGGATGCAAGCCAGCAGGTGGGGGGCAGCTGCCCCTCCTCTGGTTCCTGGAGTCCATGCCCCGGAGATCAATATGGGCGACATTTCATGCTGAGTCTGCATTTCAAGTTCCCTGTGTGAGTTACACTACGCTGCATAATTTCTCTCGGGTACCACTTGTAACCTTGTACCAACATAATAATATAATTTCCATTGCCATGCCGCGTGATAGACGCTGACGTGCTGGGTTTCTCGCTTGATAGATCGCTTCATATCTAAATTATTCATTTCACACTTTTGTTCTTTCATTTTCTGTCAACCGAAAGTTTTTCGAAATGTCATGTGTGGAGTGCAACGAAGTTGAAGTAAAATAACTCTCATAATTTTATACTCGTGTGCTCCGTACCGATGAAGAAAAAAAGGGTAAATGAAACATCAAAGTAATCCATTTTTGAGAAATGTACTTTTATTGGAAGTGTGTAACTTATGAAGGAGGGTCGTAAGACAAATAATCTGCTCTGCACAGCATAATAGGACACTCCACTACCAGAATATTTAGTGCTTTTTCTGCAGTCAATGTCCTAGTGTCAAGGGCGCTCTACTACCTTACCCTGGATCCCTTGGAGAGGTTCGGGCCTTCACGCCCTGGCCACACTGGAGTGCCGCGGTTTCGTGTGCATGTTGTATGCTTTCATATCAGCGAGCTGTTGAATGAGGCCATTTCTCTCTACTTATCAATGGCAGTGAGGCAAGGAATGGGGTACTATAAGAAAAAATAACATTTTTCATTTCGGAGGCATGGTTTATGAAAATTGATTCGCAACAAGTATATCGTTAGCATTACTAATTAATATAATTCATACCAGTGAGTACAAACATTGTTAAAATGAGCCAAAAGACTTATTTTCGTGATCAAGCACACTCTTACCATACAGAGTTACGACGTACTCAAAGTCACTCGCACGTGTTGGTGGCGTCATAGCCCTAAATGTTCTAATAAACTTTAGAGAACACTGTCTAAAGTTGGAGCAGTCCTAGATCCGACTCCTCAGTCGAATTTTCTAGCCACCCCATCCATGGATATGGTAAATAATTGATAAAAACACTTGGATGGACAGAATTATAAATAGGTATAAATGCTCTTGTGAAAGAGTTAGATAGGATGATAGATACTATCGAGCGAGCTTGCACTCTTGATCTCCTAATTTTACTCAGTTTTCACTGATGGGAGCATACCTATTATTTGAATGAGTCAGACACTGCGGGTATAATTCCCGTTATTTTAATTAGTCACTGAGGGTATCATACCTATTATTTTCATCTGTTATCCACCGAGCGTATTATACCTATTATTTTAAACTGTTATCCCACCGAGCGTATTATACCTATTATTTTAATCTGTTATCCCACCGAGCGTATTATACCTATTATTCTAATCAGTTAGCCACTGGGCTTATTATACCTAATATTTTAACTAGCAAGTCACTGAGGGTAGTGTACCCACTATTTTGATTATTTAGCACTGAAGGCATCGTACTTGATATTTGAATTAGTTAGTCACTGAGGGCATTCTACTAATTATTTTAGTTAGTTAGATACCGTTGGTATCACATCTGCGCAGGTCTTTTCTCAACAGAGAAGCTCATAATCATTCAAGTGCTAACGCAGTTTTTCCAACGAAATTTGTGAACCTCGTTTTTACACTACAATGCACGTTCTTTAGAAGTGCACACATTATGAAATTATTCAGAAAAGGACAGTACAGCATTTCTTACATGCCATTTAGCATAATTAAAGTTTGCATACAGTTTCCAAAAAACTTGCTTTCGTTGAGCACAGATTCAGTCACCCTGTACAACGCTGACTGAAGTGGCCATATCTTGCCCCGCGTGAGTCTGGCATTACTTATTCGGGCCCACAAGTACATAGCTATATACAAAACTATCAATTGTAATAGTATAAGAAATCCTTTGAATGATGTAACATTTGTGGTAATATACTGTTTCAATTGTTTCAACAATACGACTTTGTGAAGCTCAGCATAGCAGGCAACCTCTTTCTCAGGAGTGCTGGTTCTGCCGTGGGTTGTTACTTGTTCGCGAAGTGAAAGCAGCTTCTTGCTTGTAATTATTGAATATACATGTATTTGCATGCCGGGAGAAATTATGCGTTTTCGTCATTAGCTTTCAGTCTTAAGGCATGAGGAATGGAAGCGTAAATATGGAATACGGAATTGCGTGAATAAGGAATAGAAGACGAGAAGCGGTGCATTCAACGTGGTATGGCCGTCGGCAAAGGAATAGAAGAATAAACTCTATTTCGATTCCATACATCAAAATCATGTAAATTAAATCGAAAAAGCGATTTAAATTCGTGTTCTAGAAGCGAATTGTGTTCCATAACAGCCTTTTCACTAACAATTATAACTGCTGCGAGTTGAGAGGATTCTATCTTAAATGAGAGGCTGCTGTCCCGACAGCCGCTGGCGGTGCCGCCGTCGGGAGGCAGAGGCTGCGACTGACGCGTCGGATTGTGCAGGAGAGAACAAGAAGTTGGCGGGCAGGCCCTGGTGCTCATATCTTGAGCACAGGCTGTGAGAATAGCAAAATATGTGCAAATGCAGGTGACGGTTCGACATTACATAGTTCAGAATAGGTGCAATCAATAGGTTATCAATGAAAAAACATGTGGGTAGCAAATGAATTTACAGGACAACTCTATAAAAATTAACACCATTTCATAAGTTATGTCATGAAGTTACTGTAGTCTAGAATCCTGAAGCTTCTTCAAGTCGTGTTCTGACTTAATCCTCATTGCTTTATTTCACGAGAACTCTGTCGTCGAGGTACAATTTAGGCCTCGCGTATAATTTTTAGGGACATTCGGGGAAGGGTTTCCGCTTCACATTGCAGTACTTTCATTTTTTTAACCCACGAATAATCTTGACTTCGATGTGACTGTTCAATTTCCAATCAGTTTTCGTGTTTATTTTTCACGGACCAGTCCCAGCTTAGGATGGTATCAGATAACAGAAGTCTATTCCCCTCACACAAAGTATTGCCCGTCTGAAAATCTAGCTAACTTTCGCTGGTATCCTAAAGAATAGTTCTTATAGAAGTTGATCAAAAGTTCCAACATCAAGTTTGCTTAAAACACTCGCTCTCAGCTGTACTGTATCTAACGCGTGACAGCGAGTTTTTCTTTTCATTATTTAGTCGAGACCACTAACAGTGTCCGCTTTGAGCCCAGAGTGTGATCATTAAATTCCATAATTGCTGTTATTAGAAGCGTCTCCGAGGACGATAGTCTGCACGCAGCAGACTGTGGTCCTGTACGCCTTCATGATCAGGAAGGAGAGATAATAAGAGTAGAAATGAAGTTGGAGAGAAATTCAGTAGAATTGGAACTATACAGAAATAAGAAGAGGCGTGAGAGGGACAGAATATTAGAACCGGCTCTACCGGCAGACATGAGCATTGTTCTGAGTGTACATGATCATAAGTTACAAGTACTGTGTGCACCATATTACACTAGAGAGATTTGTGCTATTGGCACTGAGATAAAGGAAGACTTCGGATTGTTTCTTGAGTTACTCTCCGAATTGGGGAGTCGGCATTGTGGAGGCAAGAGTGGAAACACCTCAGGGGTCTTCGCGGCTACGTTGACCTTTCTGAATTAGTTTCAGACTTTAGTCAAATAAGTTCGAACTAAAACATCACACAATTTGAAAGTGATACTAGTACAATGAAATTAGAATTGTGTAAATTCTACATTCATAAGTGTATTGTTTTTTTCTTAGCGCAACTATTCACTGACAGAAAGTTTGTAAGAAGGATACGAATCTGAATAAAATGGAAAAAGTAGTCCATTTCCCACATTTAATAACATTTCATTTCGTATCCATTATCCTTTATCTCTGCGAAATGCTCTCGTAAAATTATTGCTTTGTTTTCCTGAAATGAGTGCTACTGTGTGATGATTCACTGTAATGATAGGTGAGACTCATGCGAGGATCTGTGGCAGTGAAGGACCCGCAGCTCGTGTTGCTGGCAACCTGGCGGTGCAATCGCCATTCGCCAATCGCCAACCATTTGACTCAGTGAGCTCTTAGCAGTCAGTGTGTGTGGGAGTGCGTCATTTGCTGCATCGTTAAACGCCAATGAAAATTCATTTTTGCGTACAAAAACTAAAACTTTTAGGCATTAAAGTATATTTTATCGATTGTGGATGCCCGTAAATGAAGAAGAAAATAGCTCGTGAACAAGCTGCCATGGACTGATTAAAAATGATTTTTTCATGATTTAAAAACCAGCTAGCTCGTGTAATTTTCTTCGCGTATGATGTGCATAATTTCATTAGTGTGTACTATTTAGTGTGATATGGTACGCAAAGTTTTTCATTCTCATAAGTGGGAGAAAAGGTCAAATCTGTGTGTTATCGTTATAGCTCTACGCCACGAGAAAGCGGTTTCCAGGTGATGAGAATGCTGAAAGATGGTGTGTATTACAGGTCATGCAGTGCGTCGGAAATTTCTCATGCTTAAGGCTTTTTTTCCTGAGATGTTTTGCTACAGTCGAATAGATTAGCTTTAGCAAACACTGATCCGTTAAAAGTGGCTGGGTTGACTCGAGCATATGTGATGGGGTTCTAGTTTCCATCAAAAATTTCAATTTGTTGCTGTCACAGAAATCGTTCTTGTGCCTTGCGCGTTTAAACGCGTGTGAGGGGGTTTAAAATATAATTTTAAGCAATTTGTATTTTTCAAATGTGTATCCCAACAGTATTTCAACTATGAAGTATACATTTGAAAGCATTAATCTCATCAAATTCTGCATTGCAGAAAATAAGAATCAGCTGTAGACTTTAAATACCAAATCAACCCAAATTACAACACTTTTCCCCTATTGCATATTGTGCAATTGTCTTAGTTCTTTTAACGCAAACGACCCTACATGTTTTAAGCAACCTGAAGCCACCTCTAATACGTGAGTGGAAACAGACTCAAATGTCGCCTGTTCTCACGTATTATGGAGACTAACTACAATATCAGGTGATAGCATCTCTGTTATGCAGGAAAACTACTGGAAATTAAATGGAATAAAAACAAAACATACGATGTATCGCACCATGTAGACGAGATGGTCGGACTGCATGCCCTCGTACTGTACCGGCACCGGCGTTACTGGGTCCTGCATCTTGGAAACGTTTTTGTTTGGGAAAACGGTAATGTAATAACGAATAATTGCTAATGATTGTGACATGAACAAAAATTCTTTCGAACCAATAATCCAGGAATTATAGCATGATATGGTCCATTAGGGAGGTATTTAGGTTAGAATAAATTAGAGGAAGTTGAAGTTTTTCAAATGTTTGTCAATTGCCAATCGAGTAACTCGTTGGGTAATTGGTGTCTTGACTGGAAGAAAGTATGCCAAAAATTGTGAATCCCTGTAGCCTGCTTGAACCTGGCCTTTGCAATTTATGCACTGCTAGCAGGCCCCTTGATAATTTCACGGAAATTTATGTAAACAAACTTTAGATAAACCAGCCCATGAGAAGTGGTCCTCTCGAGTGTTGGACAGAGGTTAAAGGTTCAGGGCAGAGATAGTCCGGTCTTGGAAGCAATTTTCTTCTTGATGATGCGAGTTGTCTGAACTCTATTAAGGAAACTGAAAATGTGCCGCCAAGACTGGCTTTCTATAGCAAAACATGCAATCCGTATACAGGATACTCCGCTCGAGACCAGAAATTTCGCTTGCAAAGTGGCGAAGCGTGACGGAACGGTACGTAGTTAGGTACTAGCGCATTAATATATAAAAATTTATGGTTAGGATGATTTGTAAGTAGCGAGTCTTCTTACAAATCATCTAAACAATGGCCTAAACATTTTTGAATTGGCTTTCAAGTGGCCGGTGTGCAATTCATTAATCGATTTCAACTTACTGGTATTGTTGTGAATTATTTGCTCTGAACATTGGGATACTACTTAGTCCAATTTTGCTGATGTTTTTATTTTGTTTTAGGAACATAATGACGGAATTTAGGCTAGAATGATAGTTTCGCTCTCCTCCAAACTTGGCAAATCGCATGAGCTTTTAAGGTGAAACTAATTTTGTATTCAGTAATTTCCTTACCCATTACATGAAGATTTACACCTTTATTTATATTACCACATACTGTCACGTATTCCTACCACATACTGGCATATACCAGAGCCGCATACATACTACGACTACTTGCATACACTACCATGCACTACACATACTACCACTTGCACACGCTACCATGCGCTGCACATACTACCACTTGCACACACTACCATGCACTACACATACTACCACTTGCACACACTACCATGCACTGCACATACTACCACTTGCACACACTACCATGCGCTACACATACTACCACTAGCACACACCACCATGCGCTACACATACTACCACTAGCACACACCACCATGCGCTACACATATGGTTCGGCTCATTGTAAGGGAGGTATGAGAGCGTCGTTAGAGCCAACGTATGTCTAGGCATTACTGGGGTTTAGTGAGATACGAGTTCTCTACCTAAATCGTCTTAGTTCGTAACTTTGCGTTCTCCGGTTCTTTCCTGGGCAAGTAATCTTAAAATCATTCTTACTTTTAGTAAGGGACGGTAATAGATTTAGCTTTATAGACCAGTAAACTTTATCTTGCCCTTTTTCCATTCTCAGAAGAAGCCTTTGCCACAGACCTCCTGTACTAGCAACTCCTGGACCTTATCAACTCCGTCGCGGAGTTTTTTATTTCTTAGTGTTGATTGCATGCTTCTGAAGCGATGCCTAAGCGCCATGTGCTGTGGTTAAACATGCACGAGTCCCAGAGAGTGACGTCATGAATCTCTCAAGTCAGTTGCCATGCTGCGGCAACGCTAACGTACACACTCGGTGCCATGTGTGTATGTCTGCGTGTCAGGGGAATTGCTACTGGGATGGCGAGACGCGAGTGCGCGTTCTAGAATTGTTTTCGCTTGTACGTTTTTCTAGTTCTAGCAGCAAAATTATTTCTTAGATGAAACCTTCTTCGAGAGCAGACGGTGTGACTCGGCAAGTTTTATTTTGTGGTGAGGTGTCAGCTGTGGTTCGTCTTGCTGAGGGACTTATTTAAAATCTTCTGAATATTCTTTCAGCATACTAACTTTTCACCCTTGACTTTTCTAGGTGTTTCAAGAATAATTATATTTAGTTTACGAGTATATACCTGCAGTATCCTTGAGTAAAATACTTTATTTTCTGTAACAACGCATGAACGATATCACAAGGTTGGGGTGTGCCCACAAATCTAACGTATGTTGTGACGCGGGTTATCATGTCATCTACCTCCACCTAGGCGCTGCCTTGCCGCCGTGCCTGCCGGTCCTAGGGGGGCATACATTCACATACACAGTTACAAGGTCTGTACATTTATGCGCTGCGTTATGCTTCACATTAGCAATGACTGAGGTCTGTGATGTCCAAGCCAAAGTGCTCACTAAACAACGCTATCCTTCACATCACGTGGTTGAGCATTAAATTCGTCCGCGGAATGGCCAGTAAATATTCTCTTGAACTTCAAGGCGCTGTCTCCGTTGGGACAACTCCGCTGCTGCCGTTGTCGCGTGAAACGCAGATTATCTATCAGCTGGGAAATTTTCCGTTGCTCTGTGTTCCATTGTTCCATGGAGCGAAATTAGAGTGATGTGTGTGATAAAAAGCCCTGCGTGAATTTGTTCGTAATGGTACAATTGTAAGCGATATTTTCTCGTTGAAGAAACGAATCGTAAAATTAAACGTGCACCGTCAAAATAGCGTGCAAGTTAACAAAAATGTGCATAGAACGCGAGTTTGGATTGCAGTTCAACCACCTATCGGTGCCTTGCCATCTGCACAATTCTGAACTCATTTTTTCTAGTTGTCTCTACACGCACTGTAAGATGACGCTGCTGTATTGCAAGATGTACTCACCTCAAGTTGCAACAGCATTCCTTTTTTATGCACCTGCGCCTGTGTTTTTTTACGTAAAATTTTAATTGGTTTACACGTGAAAAGTTCAGTGGACTATTTTATTACCATTCCCCTGACAAATCCCAGGCCCCATCACACCATGTGCAGGGTTGAGTTATTTTGGTCGCTCTGTGGCCTGGAATTTTCTTTCACAAACCTCAGCCATCGTCAACGTAAAGCATAACTAAGTTTGTAAGCGTTCAGGCCTTGAAACTTCCATTCCCTGTGACCAAGTACATATATGGGCGAGTAGAATACAAAACCATTTCTTCCTCCGACTTGCGTAGCCGATGGTGTTTGAAGAAAAAATAGCAACGCTGCAGCCACATCCGTTTGAACTGAGACGACCAGAAACTTCCTTCAATATATTTATTTATTAGCCGCTTAGTGCCTGTGACGAGTGCTATGAGTCATTGACGTACACTGTCGGAAGTTATACTGGAGTTCGACAAGTTACGTATGAATTAGCGATCATGATTTAAGGATCACATGTATCCTTCGTGTCACAGAATACAACTGTAAGAAGAAATATGACCGTTTTGTTTAAAATTAGAGAGCCATGAATTTGAGAGGGGGAGAAAGATGGCGCAAGTTTGCTGTAAGTTTGCGTCATAAATTGTCGTCAGTGATGCCAGTGTGTCTTCGTTGCCTCGCGTCGTGAACCGTGTTGTGTGCGGGAACCGTTTTTGTGTGCGGGAACCGTTTTTGTGTGCGGGAACCGNTTATGCGTGCGAGAACCGTTTATGCGTGCGAGAACCGTTTATGCGTGCGAGAACCGTTTTTGTGTGTGAAAACCGTTTATGCGTGCGAGAACCGCTTATGCGTGCGAGAACTGTTTTTGCGTGCGAGAACCGTTTTTGTGTGCGAGAGTGGGCAGAGCTTCCCCGACCTCACCCACCAGATTGGAGTGTGGAGATGTGGATGGCCTGCGGAGTGACTCGGACATGGATATTATGAAGCGCTCCTGTTCTATTTTTACGGCGGTTAAAAAAAAAACACGTCTAGTTATAGCGTTTCTGTTCTGCTCTACCTTGGGTTTAAAGTCCTTCCGGAGTCACTTTAATTCCTAATTGAAAAACGCTACTCTGTATGGTGGAAATGGAAGATACCTTAGATACCTTCGAGATGTTTGGGCCTTTACGCCCGGGCCACACTGGGGTGCCGCTGCTTTGTGTGCATGGTGTG
>VOMN01005881.1:0-10979 GCA_014899125.1 Orchestia grillus | reverse complement strand
CGGGTTGCCGCGGGCGGTGGCACGTTCGTTGGTGTGGACGGCAGACGTTTTCGTTTAAAGGGAAAAAAGGCGCACGTTTTCAAAAGATGTATATTTACGATTTTTACACATTATCTATTCGATTACATTGCTACGATTAAAGAAATGCATACACGATTTTTAAAGCACGCGTTAGGTTTCGAATTACATAAGTGGAACAAGCGCAGATCAAAATGAAATACTAGAGCGAGCGTTGCAGCAAAAGCCTGCTCCATACCCGAGCAGGGCGGCAAGGGAACATCTCGTGCCCGCTGGATGGAGTACGACGGCTCGTCATTGGACGAAATTGCGAAGGAAACACCCGATGCTTCTTCTTGCAACTTCAGTCAGCGCCAGCCCATGTTTGTTCTGGCATTCCTGGAATGAGGACAACTAGAGGCTAAACGTGCTCATAAAATTCATATCTGATTTCACCTCAAAGTAACGGTAAAATATGCTGTTGATCCAGAGTTGCCAATTACCTTCCATGGAGAAAATACAGCAGAGCGCCGTGATTCACAAGTCGTTAAAATATGGAAGCTTTTATCCAAGAGAATTTTCTTGACACCTTCGATAGAAATTCACAACTCTGCGCTCTGCATCTCTAATTCCCGAAGGTCCCAAATCGCATCAAATCTCTGATTGACTTTCAAGTAACGTTCGAAGTTCGTGATAGAGGGCACTCTACGTGTTGTGTTAGATAAATTTCCATCTTGACGACAATCTTTTCATGAACTAAAGCTCCCCACTTTTTTACGTTATCCCACAGCATGAAACCTGGGCCAGATCGGTGCGGGGTGGTGCGGAGACGTGTGTTCACGAGCGAATGAGGGCAATCATAGTAGACGCAATTGAAATGCCGGAATCAGAGGGCGCAGCAGGCGTTTCACTTGGCCTCTAATCTTTAACACTTTAAGTGCGGTTCTCCACACAGGTAAATTTCATGTTGGCAATTATTTCCGTTGCGGATGTAAAAATGAAGGATTTTGTTTTCACAAATTTGGTTAGGCTATTCATTTTCCTTCTAATCTAAACTAGCTTATTCAAATAATGAACACAAATTTCATGAACACTTACAAATTTGTATTCCTATGTGTTGGCCCTTTGGTTACGTTAGGTTAGGTTAGATGATCGCGTGACCACATGTGGGACACGTCGCGCTTAAAGTGTTAAAGATAAATCATCCATGCTTATGGTTTTGAATGAGGCTTTACAGATTTAATTCATTTGTAACTAGCGGCTCTTGAAATAATTGATAGCGAGGTTTGATAATTTCAGAACTGGCGGCCTTATCACACTACGCATGCAGATATTGAATGTAGCTACAGCGGAATGCAGCTACAGCGGAATGCAGCTACAGCGGAATGCAGCTACAGCGGAATGCAGCTACAGCGGAATGCAGCTACAGCGGAATGCAGCTACAGCGGAATGCAGCTACAGCGGAATGTAGCTACAGCGGAATGTAGCTACAGCGGAATGTAGTTACAGCGGAATGTAGCTACAGCGGAATGTAGCTACAGCGGAATGTAGCTACTGCGGAATGTAGTTACAGTAGAATGCACACTGCATCGTGTCTGAGCTGCTGATTGATCAATGCGAAGCGTAACAGGCTCGGTTGAAGAAAAAATCATTACTGAAATCTTGCATAAGCAATTTCAGGAAAAATATATTTTTGCTTTCGTACTCGTGCAAGGCTCATGCACGGCTCAGGCACGGCTCATGCGCGGCTCATGCACGGCTCAGGCACCGCTCAGGCACGGCTCACTCACGGCTCATGCTTCCTACGCACTCAGTTGACCCGCGCTAAATCAGGGACTATGCAGGCATGCACAGTTGTACTCGATGCATGGTCTCAAATTGTTGTTTACTGCTAAGAAAATGACGATAAGCATTAGAGATTATAAAACTATGCTATTCACAAACGTGGAAAATATACACACACACATTGCGATTTTCGCTACCGACTTTGGACGGGATGAATTGTGAATATCAACACTAGGACCATGATTGGATTACATCGACTCGAGGTTCTACTAGGCAATCTGGGTCTCGCAATGAAATGAAGGCGTTTATGTGTCGTGTTGCAGTTAGACTGTCCTAGACTCGCTCCTGGGCTTGAGGAACGAGCGATGTTGTCGCTGACACAGACTCTAGAACCTTTAAAGAACCTTTATTAATTCCAACACGTTTTACCGTTGGGTTTTCAATGCCTTACAACTAATGGCGTGGTGAGGGATGTGAGGAACGTGTGGTTTAAACTTCCTTGTCCAAGGGAAGTACTCCCTGCTAACGTAAAAATGCCTCGACGACTGAGCCGAGATTTGAACCAGGGTCCTCTAGGTTACGAGGCCATCACGCTAGCAGCACGCCATGGACTCGTTAATTAACTTCATAACAAATGAGCAATCGTGTGCTGTCTTCATTAGACGAACAGAGCACAGGCTTTGGTATCGTCCCGAATGTTTGGTAACACGTTTGGTTACTCAAAAAAGTTGGACATGAAAAAAGGAAGCCGAAACTGGCTGTTTGTTAAACATAGGTTCTCCTTGAACTCGTAGGTTTTATCTGCCGGGTGCTGGACTTTGTATGTAATAAATAAAATTGTTTATTAAACTGCTGCAGTGTTGTGCTCACCAAATTAACCCTGTTTGTTTAAGTCGACAAGCTACAGCCTTCACATGCAGGGGTGGACTAGTTGCTGTCAGCGAGATGCGCACGAAATTTGATCAAAAACTTTGTCATACGTATATGCATAATATTAAATTTTGCATTATGTATGTAAATGAACTTCCGTTGTGCACCTTACATTTTTTCAGCAAAAATACGAGGTGGTAAGATCTTAAAGCTGAGCAAAAGCAGAGTCCGAACTTTGAGTTTTAAAATACTATTGGAGACCGAGGCCAAAATCCAGCTAAGGCTCTCATTTCGTCCGCTCCTAAGTTGAACAGTTTCTAGCGTACCCTGACTATGTTTCCTCGACATTACTCCCAGATTGGCCACCTGTTCTTCGTCGGTTCCTCAGAGATTATCGACTTGCTCCTTATTTACTCAAGTGTAAGGAGAACGGACAGATTCCTAAACTCTTCCTTGACGTATGCCTAGGTATTTACTTTAAGAGTTCCATCCAAATCGGGACAATGTTTCCTCTCCCATAGCTGATATGATTAGGCATAGACGCGAACACTATTCAATTGCTTCCAAACTGTTCGTTGGTGCATTACTAAATTGCTTTCAATCTGTTCGTTGAAACTCTACTCAATTGCCTTGAAACTGTTCGTTGGAGCACTACTCAATTACTTGCAGCTAAAGTACCCCTTTTCCACTCCTCGAGCTTAATCTTTAACCTAGATACAAAATCTGAGAACAATTTCCGAGTTGGATCCTAGTGGACGCGGCCAACTCTGAGCGTCAGAAGTGCGAGACACCGACGCGCGTCTACAACCTCCGAGTGGGCCTGCACAGCTGGACCATCCGTGCTGGACGTCACTGCTGCGGGGTGTGGTGCATGGACACTGAGATTTAATATGTCTCCATGGCGTCTTCTCCTTTGTACGGCTTGCCAGTGATGGAAGCCTGAGGACTGTTGTCATTGCCCCTGCACAAACAAAATTATTAGTTAGTCTGTTCTCAAAACACGAGTGGGATATCTGAAAGGTTCTTCTTGCATGAATAAGATACCTGGACCACCACTTCCTGTAAGACGCTATGCATTTCGGTGTGAAGATTAACCCATTTCAGGGTCGGAACTACACACAAATTCGTCGAAAACCGGTTTATTTAGCTGCTCGTGCATAGTTACTCGTAGTGTTTTTTCTGCTACGTTTTAAGCGGCACTTGCGATCCAAGCTCTTTGTAAGTCGCCAACAGCATGGAGACTATACGGAAGGGCCCAAAAAATGTACTCACTGTAATTCAATAATTTTGGTACAAAAGACATGCGCGTAAATTGCCATCAAACACCAACTACCAATGGCTAATTTGATAATTGCACTGTGCTTCTGTATGAAGTTACTAAGTGTGTTTTTGTTTCGAAGTTATTGCATTCCAAACACCAAGTTCGCTTTTTTGGCACCCTTTGTATGCAAACGGGTTTGATATTTTCAGATGCAGTCAGGTACTCCGCCGCTTGGGCTGGGTTAGCTGATATACAAGTTCGAATTGGCGAAAGATTTAGGGCCGCCGAATGCTACAGGAGGGTCGTGTTCTGTCCTAGTACGTTCCTAACCAACGGGGGTCTCGAACGCAATGAGAATTGGGAGCTGGTGTTCCATCCGTGGGAAATCAAAGCCCTTGCCTCACCCATATAGATTATGATTATTTTCATCTTGTCATTAAAGCCAAAATAAAAAAGTGTTCGGTGTGTCGTGAATATACATAAGTGAAGTATGTAAGCTCATGCACATACCGAGCTTTGTTTGGAGCAGAATTTCAGCTTTAAGCCAAAATTTGTCCTCAATTTCGCAATGTTTTGAGCGAGACACGACGTCGCTTTGTGTCGCATCGTACTAAAAAATACCTAATTATTTATCTCCGTGATAATAAACAAAATGATTAGCCTACAAAAAATAAGTTCTTTATGAAGATAGGCGTACTAAGTCTATTCCGCCACAAGGGTTGCTGAATTTTCTTCACGACAAATGTATAATTGGGACGTGGGGTCGTCCGCAGGTTTACTGCATGAAACTAGATGGGCGAGTGGGAGATACAAACGTGGCAAACGTCTCTTAATGTGTTCTTCATTGATGTCACCAAATACGTCCACGAAAGACAATACAAGCAGAGCATTTAATTGGGGTGATTTTAGTTGAAGCGACATCTAAATGACTCACAAATTTAGATACCATGGGTTCAAACTGGAGAATCTGATTAATGAAATCCGTATTTAAAAAGAAGCTTCTGTGAAATAATAAAGAAAACTCGATTAACTACTGAAGAAAATTCATATCACCAAATGGGGAACTCCTTCGCTTTTGATTGGGACTAGCTGCTCAATTTGATTCCCCTAATTCGTTCCAATTAGGAGCGTTACTCGTGCATCTAATTCTGTACTTTTGTTTGCTTGTGAAGGCGTGCCAATTCGAACACAGGATTTGAAGACGCCCAGTTAGGACGCTCGTGGTCGATATAGATCGCAACGGTTAAACCTAACGAAATAGAATTTTATTCTTCTCTTCAGTTCCGTCTTCGTGCCTGCTTGATGACAGAAGCGAGGGAATTTGTGGAGCTAACATTGTTCCTTCGTGCACAGGTCCGATGTTACTTTACCGAGTTTTAAAACGTCCCCACGAATGCCAGGGTGAGAAGGCCTTGAGGGGGCAATCGTCGGTCTGTGACAAACCTTGGAGCACCTTTAAATGTACTTTTGTTAAATCCAACACGTTTTACCGTTGGGTTTTCAATGCCTTACAACTATTGACGCGTGGAGATCTGAGGAATGTATGGTTTAAGCTTCCTTTTCTAAGGGAAGTACTCCGTGGCTACGTGAAAATCAGTGCCTGAGCCGGGAATCGAACCTTAACTTCCCAGCTGCGAGGCTATCACGCTGACCAGTGCGCCATGGAGCCCACTCAGTATGCTATGAAAACAATACTAATGGAAAACCTTTTTTGTGGGTACTATACGTACTTATCAAAACTGTTGCAACGCTGCTTAGTGGAAAACTTCCCAGACTCTAACCTATTAATTTGTTTCAATTATCTTTTTTCTGTTGGAATAATTCACTGAGCTGAGTATGGGCGCCACTGGGCAAGTTTCTTCCTTTTAGTCGCTATTTTCTTCGCTAATCGCGTGAGGATTGCCGGCACCTTGAAATGAATTCCATTTATGACGCGCCGATTAGGTTATCACAATAATGCAAGGCAGCTAGTTGGGCACCTGATCACATCTGTAAGTTTAAAAGACATTTCCTTCGTTACCTTGCATCAAAAGCATAGGCTGCTTCGTGAACTATCAGAGGTAAATTATTCAGTCCGCTCAATTAGACAGTCACACTTGCTAGATAAATTCCAACGTCACAAGCGTTGGGGCGAAGGACGCAGGGAAAAAGAAGTTTTTTCCCAACCAAGCTAACATTACAGCATATTGGTTTTACAACGCCATAATTTCTGTGCATGACTGATACTCCCGTTCGAGCCAGTGTGCGCTTGTGCACCTGGAGGCAGCGAAGAATGTGGGTTGTAACCTGGGTAGTAACCTGTGGGTTGTCCCGGCATCGCACCTGGGACATTCTGAACAGAGAGCAAGCGCACTGCCCCTGTGCCACTGGGCCCAGGGACATAGAGTTACTTGACTTTCTATACCTAACGTCCACCATCCCACTTGTGGAACTGTAGAATAAATGCAGTTTAGTTTCAAGTTCCCGTTATATCGTTCAAAACTAGGATGAATGTGAGCACAATGGCACAAAACATGAACAACTGTTTGCGCAAAGTTTCTTTTATTTAAGAATTGAGTTATCCCCAAAGACGAACATATTAGGGCTAACTTAGCGTGTCCACTTAACTTTTCACCAACTAACATCGGCCTGGCAGTGACGAAAGTACGCGTGTGTGAGTGTTGGTGCGGGTATAATCACAAGCAAGTACGTCAGTGAAGCTGTTATTTTCACATCCAGTTTCATGCCTGGCTAATGCACGGCTAGAGCCGCATGGGTGTACGTGCCTGGCTAATGCACGGCTAGAGCCGCATGGGTGTACGTGCCTAGCTAATGCACGGCTAGAGCCGCATGGGTGTACGTGCCACGGCTAGAGCCGCATGGGTGTACGTGCCACCGGTTTTTAAGCGGTCTGCTGAAATTTGCTCATGATTCTTCCAACGAACAAGGCTCGATATTACTGAAGTATGGGAAGTGTGAGTTGTAAACAAATGAAAAGTACATTCAGGGTGGGTTTGCTACTGGTTCGTAGAGACCGTTGTACACTAGAGTTGTTCAATCTAAAATGTTACCTTTTATCTCTTATGTTATCTGTGTGCAGGGTGTGGTAAAAAATGTTCGTACACTGTGATTGATAATGAGTATTCACTAAATATCATACTGTTAAATAATGTATGAAACATCGTAAAAATGTAAAACTAAGTAACAAATGAATACATTAATAACCACAAAATAAAGGAAGGTCAAAACATACTAGTTTTAATTTTAAAAGTTTTCTTTCTCTAGAGCTTTCGAGCTAGACACCGTTATCATTAGTAGACTGTAAAAGAGGAAAAATTTGTACATAACGTGTCTACTCATTTGTACAGTAATAGTATGAACATATTCTTGTTGTTCGTAAAAAACCTTGGGAACAAATTATACGATACTCTATGAATAATGAAACTGTATCATCTCTATTTTGCTGCACCTAGCAGCGTTATAATTCATTTTTTGCTGCAGCTAACAGCACTAATTCATAAGAAATATTGTACTGCGTTCACCTGGAGTGTTTCCAGATTGAAACCCCATCTAACAAGACAGCAATTCCACTCTTATAATTCTAGGATACAATGATGGAAAACAGGACGAGTCATGTCATTCTAAATACACTTAAGAATACGTGGGTGAGCGCTTTTTACAGAGGGGTCAGGCAGGTCCTTTTCTATGAGATTAACTCCAGAAAACTCAAGATTGCCTTGGGCTGCGTGTCATGCTTGAGCAGAATACTGAGCATAATGAGTGCCCATTAATTTTGTTCGCGAGGTCTGGCTGTAACTTCAGGGAAATTTTCTCACGTGTCTGTGATAATCATATCCGTAACGTCGGTTCTTTGCCGTGTTTCCAGCCATTCGTACCTACACTGCGCACCCCCGAAAATCAATGCATAGCCTCTAAATATTACCAAATTAACGCATGTACGATATCGTATTATTCTAAATCATCTTTCTATTTGTCTCACCTGTCAGAATTAAACTGTTTTGATATTTGATATTTGATCATAGATACAGCATATTATCGATATTTCAAGTAAATTTTTCCTTGGACACCTTGCTTAATAACACCTTCTCAAACTTTTTTCCCTCTTCTCCCCAACTCTAAGACTCAATATGTGCGGAAAAGGTGTGTTTGGCCTGTCACTAATACGTGCGTTCACTGATATGGTTCCAGATTCTGGCGTGCCTCAAGCATCATAGCTTTAGTGCAACCCATTCACGAGGAAAGTTATAGTTTTCATGATGACCCAGAAATATCTGAAAGTTCATCGTGATTCGAAATCGAGACACTTAAAGGTTCCAATGCTACAGATTCTTCAAGATCTTCGGACCTTTTGTATCTGAGCCGCAGTTGAGCGGAAACAAACCTGTACAAGAAGAAGTGCTGAATGAAGAAGAGAATGTTGAAGAAAATGGCGAGCAGGCCCAGGCCAAGCTTTGTGGGGTCCGAGAGCACCGAGTGTATGTCATCTGGAGAGAAGTCATGTAATGTAAGACATTTTTCAAGCATAATACTCCAGCACACCGCAACACGCATGCTACGGCGGGCTGATGTGGAAAGTACGTATGTTTTGCTACTGACAGCTGCAGTCAATATATATAGCCTAACACGTTTCTTGTGATGTGACCCCCAGTGGGTCAGTTTACCGCTAGGAAAATGACATCGCCGCAGAAATGCATTAAAACTTGAAGGTTTATGTACAATCAAATTTCCCAAAGCACCTCGCCTGCAGGGCACTTGGGTTCCTCGCAAGAAGTTCGGGTACCCTGGCCGAGCCGCACTGGTGTGCTACCTTTAAAGAATCGCAGGTTTAACATTCCTTTCCCAAATTTTAGCACTCCGCATCGTAATTGGGCCTCGAGACCTCCTGATTCGGACGTAAACACACTTCCACTTGCGCTACGGAGTCCCTCCCTTACATCGCTATCTAGGAAGGGCAGTTCACAAGCACAATGTGTGGGACCGCTACACAAGCTCACCATGCATTTCATAAAACTGTCAAACACGCCAAACATTCATCACAAAGAAGTCGTGGAACAGAGTTCAACAAAGAGCAATTGAACGCGACGTAGTGGAGCACAGAAGCTTCTGAGCCTCACCGTAATTGTCAGCGATGAGGAACATTTGGATGATGGACATGACGCCGCCCGTGAAGTCCAAGATCACCTGGAAGATGCTCCAGCCCGCCGTGCTCTTCGCTTTGAAGTTTGTGTACAGCTGGCCACCGAAACAATTCGTTTTTGTAGTTGTACAGGGTGTTACACAAAAGAGTGTTGCGATTTTCAAATATTTATCATTCATTAAGTATTGATCGTAGATACTTGAACTTGGTCTCATTTTAAAGCTTGGAATGTTTACTCTTACCAATTAAATTATTTTTTGGGCAAAAGAATAATAACTAAACAATTTTACTTAACAATTAAATTAGTCTCATTAAAACAATTTGAAAAAGTAAAAAATACAAACAAAGAAAAATAAAATAATAAATAATACTTAAAGTAAGAAATAAATAACTGTTATGCAAAAAGTAAGATTGGATTTTTTGCCTATTGCGTGAGTGGGTTTTTAAAAACGTAATCATTAACTTCATTTCTTCGAATAGAGTTGAATATCAAAACTGGCAAAGAATAAAGAACAGCTATCTTTAAAACGAAAATATTTATTTTCAATAACACAATTTTGAATTCCGGTTCCTATTAATTCATTTATTCCAAGCAATGGCTACCGTTGCTTGCGAGACACTTTTGGCATCGGTCTCTCATTGCTCGTATCAATTTCTGAATTATTTCACGATTGTCTTTAAGCTCTTTTAAATTGTGGATGATACGTTCTCTTAAATCTTGCAAATCAATTGGAGGTGGTTCATGAACTTTATTTTTCAAATAACTCCACAGAAAGAAATTGCATGGGGTCAGGTCAGGACTGCGTGGTGGCCATTCTACCCAAGCCCAACTCTAATGACACATTCTCCTACTCCAAGAATACGTCCTGCAACTTTAATGATCCCTTGGAATTATATCATTTTAAGGCTCAAATGAAGTTAGAACAGCGAGTGGTGACGGGCGTGGAGGCGCAGGCCCAAGGGACTGGGAGGCAGGGGCGACGGGCAGCTCGTTTCATGTTGATAATGTATGCTTCGGATTAATTTAACTTAAATGTTCATTTTGTTAACGCTCATCTCGTTTTACTTAGATTTAAATAACTTTGCCACCTTCAGTTTCGTAATACTCAGGTTTAAATATTCATTTTATTATAATCATAGGTTTTGAATTAATTAGAATAGCTAAGTAGCATAAAGCTCGGCTAGATATGTAGCTCATTAGGAAAAATAAGTGCTGAATAAGTGTTTAGGCTGATCAGTAAATTACAATTTCGAAACCTCCCCTGTACGCATACAAAATAATTTCTTCCGAACCTAATTTATACTCACAAACGCCTTTACGCTCTTGTCCAAGAACTCGTATGTACGCAGTATCCTCAACTCGTCTAGACGCTTCATCATCGACTCGTGTATACGTGTATACTCGTGCATACTCGTGCATACGTGTATACTCGTGTATCACACACTCATCTATACATAAAGATTACCTCCAATGTTCAATCGTCAAATCATGTATGCTGCTAATTGCTAACACGTACGTTCATGAATCAACTCATAGTTACTTGCAATCACCACTTCACTCATATTTTCACTCACTATCTCATTCATACATTTACTCCCTAACTCACTCACACATTCACTCACACACTGACTCGTCAACAGCTCACCTCGCCATTTAACACACCGCCACGACCCAGCCACCGCAAACAACACAGCGCAACACGCGACCAACCCCACACGCGCACAAGCTCTAGTTGTCGCACCTGGGGGGCGTATTTGATCATGGAGATGAAGAGCTTCACGTAGGACATGAGGTAGAGCACGTCGAGCCAGAGCACGTCCTCCACCGTGGGCACCAGGATGCACGAGATCACCACCGTCAGGATGAGCAGGGCGCTGATCACACGGCACGGCCACGACACCTTCTGGCCCTCCGCTCTCTGCCGGGGC
>VOMN01005874.1:0-13646 GCA_014899125.1 Orchestia grillus | reverse complement strand
CAAAATATGCAGCTATCCCCCAAAATATGCAGCTATCCCCCAAAATAACAACTCCTCGCTCCCAGGACCTGGATCAAGGCGATGACGCGCTCAGGCACCAAATGCAAAGCACATCCCATCGTCAGCAGGACAGAACCCGAACCCGTTTTCGACTTCCGCAAAGACCACAACATCTTCAGCGGGTCTCCTGACGACGGCGTCGAGCTGTACCCGGCACTGCGACCTGCAGAAAGATTTAAGAACACATACCGACTCCAATTCGAGGAGCCTGAAACTTACGTGTTCCGGAGTCCGATTCTTGATGATAAAATCGATGAGTTCGATTACTACATGTCGGAAAATTCTGAGCCGAGGCGAGACGCGTGGTCTACAATAGGAACTCGACAACAGTCGAAGACACGAGTAAATACTGCTGATCAATCTTCTAGTACTGCCCCACGCAGTGGCCAAGGTGCTACAGACCCAGTCATGACTCTCGAACTAGCGGGCAATTCTGGAACGTTCGGTGCCGGCGAAGTCGGGGAAACATCGCCGCTTTATGATGTCCATGGGAATTTTCTCCTGCCTTCAAGCCCGAGGCACACAGCAGGAGAGCGAGCTGTGTTGTCGCAGCCCTTCCAGTCCACAGTTCCAATCTCGTACGACGAAGGTGAGGAACTGGCCGATGTTTTTAAACTCGTCAACGATGAGTTGACTTCCAACGACGAACGTTCAAGCCAGTACGGAGCTGACGATGGAATATCCCTATCAATTGGCGATAGAGATGTATCGTCACATGTGGATAAAAAACAAGAAAATTCAATTCATGAAACCACTACTACAGAAACTTTGACTCGTCACAATCAAACGGCTGATAATAATTTTATTACGGAGTCATTCGATGAGAATACTTCGGATGATGAAGACCCGCAGCAAAATGGGCCGATTGAGGAACTCATGCGTGAAGAAGCCATGGACGAAAAGTCTCAGCAAGAATTCTCAAGTGGCCAATACCTTGGAGACACGTCAGTCGTAAATCAGCCAATCACTAAACAATCGTACGAGCCACCCAACCTGCAAAGCTTACTCGGCAACCAGCAGGAAGGAGACACGCATGCAGTAGAAGATGGGCAAACAGGTGAAACCAGCATAGACACATCAAAGAACGACTCAATTGTACAAAGTGAATTTGTCGAGCAGAAAAAGGAAAATGTAGTTGTTGTGGGGTCGAGTAGCGAAGTACCAGCTCCCGGGACGACTGAACTAGCTGCAGCAATAAAAGAAGTGCAGAAAGTTGCAACACTTTCTGATCAGCAAGTTCAGACTAATTCGTCAGTTAATGAACAATCCGGTTTGACAACAACAGCTGAGGAAAAACAAAATCCAGGACAAAAAGTTGAATTAGAACAATATTTTCCAACCGCTGAGGAAAAACAAAATCCAGGACAAAAAGTTGAATTAGAACAATATTTTCCAACAGCTGAGGAAACACAAAATCCAGGACAAAAAGTTGAACTAGAACAGTATTTTCCAACAGCTGAGGAAAAACAAAATCCAGGACAAAAAGTAGAACTAGAACAATATTTTCCAACAGCTGAGGAAAAACAAAATCCAGGACAAAAAGTTGAACTAGAACAATATTTTTCAACAGCTGAGGAAAAACCAAATCCAGGACAAAAAGTTGAATTAGAACAATATTTTCAAACAGCTGATAAAAAACAAGATCCAGGACAAAAAGCTGAACTAGAACAATATTTTACAACAACTGAGGAAAAGCAAAATCCAGCGCAAAAAGCTGAACTAGAACAATATTTTACAACAGCTGATAAAAAACAAGATCCAGGACAAAAAGCAAACCAAAAATTGCATTTTACATCAGTTGAGAAGAAGCATGGATCACAACCGCCCCGTGAGGGACTACCTAATCCCGCCAAATTGGATCTCAAACTGCCTGAAGACGAAACTAATCAACAAATTTCGCTGACATCCCCGACAGTTTATGGCGAGGATCAAGAGAGTTTCTACTCAAAGCCTCTCATGAATTTGGGCTCAGACTTCAGCTCAGCGGATGGTGCCACTCTCCACAACAGCAAATCGAATCCAAACTCGCTGTACCAAAATATTCTCGAGAGGATCAGAACAGCGGCAGACAACAGAAACACGAACAGTTTCCTACAAAGCGGTAGCAGCAGCAGCGCAACTTTATACTCTACCGGTGAGTCTATATACAATGCAGAAACCAATCCTCCTGGTGTACAAATTGTGACACAAACCAATCCACCAGAAGATGGAAGCCCCACCGGCACAGACACTTCGCTCATTACGATCGCTGATGTGTTTGGACAGCATAATATTCCGACTTCCACTTCGCCGCCCTTGGATATCGAGGCAATTGAAGCTTTGATTCACAATCTCGGCCAGAACCAACGAAAACTTGAGACCCAAGACTTGGGGGAAAACTTTGAACTTTACAAAAGGGATGCAGACAGCAAGAAAAATAACGAAATTATGAAAACGACTCCAGTGGAACTTGGCAGATTGTTTGACACGTTTGACAACGGTTCTACGATGAAGACAGTTAAGGATGAGAGCAACAAAGAAGGTAGTGATACAAACGCCGATTTGGTGTCTGCCATATTGGCCCTGCAGGACGAGCTTCTCCGCAACATCTCAAAATCACAAGGAGGCGCAATGGTGAGACATGAAACGGATGGTGACAGGGAAAGCACGAATAAAACACTGATATTAGGACAGCATGTCGTTGAAATAAGCAAACCCAATTTCTTGAACCTTTCCACCAATTTCGAAACAACGACGACGACTACAATTACAGAGGAGGACAGGATGGGCGAAACTCGTCAATCTCCTACCAAACTAGAGGATCAATCTGATATTGAAGTGGCAGTAGAAAAACCAAAAAATAGTGCAGTTCGTGATGTGAACACCTTGAAAGAATCTGAAAAACCCAGTGGGAGCACATCTAGCAGTACTGACCGCAGTGAAGCGACCAGTTCTGTCGCAATAGAAGCTCATTCTGTAGAAATAGGAAGCAAAAATGGTTACATCACTCTGAAAAATTTCACTATAGGTCGGCCTGGCTATAACTTTTCCTTGAGCTTCGATGATATCGACAACAAGACAGCGAGCGTGCTGGGTCAAGACCCACCGAAGGAAGATCTCGTCAGCGATGTAGTCATTACTCTGAACAACTTTACCATCGGTAGCCCAGGGCACAACTTCACGTTGGATTTTGATGATATAGATCACAATGACACGGCATGGAAAAATAACGCAAGCGACAGCGATGTCTCGAGTAGCAATGTAGAAAACAATTCGACTGATCAGCTGGAGACGGAAAATATACGTAAGTCATCTATAAACCACCCTGTCGCACAAACCTCGAAGAACGAACAAGGATTGAGTGAAATGCTGAATGATGGCCACAAGAGACAAAAAGGTGACAAAATTACGGCTGACAATACGACACATTGGCTCAAAAGTGCCAACAATGCCGACCTCTTAGTAAAATACGTCAAAAATTCCGAAGGTCAAACTAAAACTCCTGCAGAATCCTCGACAATCGTCACAGAATCAGGCGTCTCAGGAACATCAACTACATCGGCAAGCGCAACAGAAAATATGGGAGATGGTAGCTTCGGAGAATCAGATCCTACAACTAATGAGAAAAAAGACTCGGACGCAACCATCGAGACTCAAACCCAAACAGAATCGGTGCGAATAGAAGAGGCCGAAAGCATCACAGAATTTGTCTCGAATACTGGAAGTGCAGGGGAAATCGAGCCAACATCGCTTCCACTCCTCACGCGCGGAAATGCAACTGTCGGTCCCGACGCTCCTGTGGAAGAACATATAGAAAATACGACAGATGAAGAAAATATAGAAGTAACTGAAGTACCCACCGTAACAGCTGACGACACAACCGGCGTGAGTGCCACGGAACTAGCGATGGAGTCGTCAACACACAAAACTTTGGAGGAGTTGGACAAGTTACGGGTGATCCAGAGCAGGATAGCGAAGATTCAGGACGAGGAGGCGCCTGAGGAAGACGTTTCTTTCCTGGGGATGCTGCAGAGGCACATCTTCCCCGCATCCACGTCGAGAAGGCGCATCAATGACAAAATGAGGGCCTACAGGAAACCTGAAGATGACCTCAACGAAGCCCTCAGCAAGATCTTCTCGCACTACGACTACTACGACGAGTCGGACACCAGCTGGGGTTGAGGGGCGCGCTACCCGAATGGGAATGTTCCAATTTACGGTTTATTTATTTACTTATTTATGATTAATTCTAGTTGTGAGACATTGTAATTACCTTACTTCACTCATGTTTGTGAACATGTTCTACAATAGTGAACAGAGATAGCTAAAGTTACAAGAAAATTCGGAATATTCACACAATTGAGATAAAATTGAACCTTCTATTATGTAAAGGTCATACTTTTAAGCAGACGGCCACTGTCCGACATCGTTGTACTTTGAAAGCATTAATATATTTTCGAATGTTGTACATAGTAAACAGACTGAAACATATCCTGTTTCGTTTTTATTTTGAACAATAGTAACGAGGCTACCGCACTTCGAAATCATGCAACACTGGCACAACATTTTTTCTAATATATTCTCGCACACAGCGGCACCACCACCAGCCCGATCGTTTACGGGTGCAAGAAATGACGTACCTGGCATTCATTCAGTGCGGATTGTAAAGAATGGAGAATTTATGCACAAGTTATGTTCCCTCACAGGATCGACTGCTCATAGATACAGCAGTTGAGAATGAAGAGGAAGAAAATGCAAACAAGAGATAGCTGAGGTCCGATATGTATAAGTACTGAAATTGTTGCATTATAATGCACGAGTTCTCAAAGGGGTTGTGTGGCTGGCACATCTAGTCCTAAGTTTTGTGGTCCTGAAGTACAGGATTTATATAAAGTCTCTTTACAGTTTTAAACATAGTTGCAAAGACAACTGATAAGAAATACAGGTCATCCTCGCTTTAGCGTCCAATTTGCGCCTCATATTAACGGCTGTACTGAAAAGAAAAGGCGGCCTGCATCTATTAATTTGCCTCGTTCTATTCCACACAGCGGCTATTTAGGTTGTTCAATTCCACTGTGTACAATGAAAGGTCTAATTAATGCATCTCATCAACTGGCTTTGTAATCCAATTTTGAAACTACAGAGGCTTTATGAAGAACCTGCACAGTGATCGTTTGGTTAAACATACACTAAAACGAGGGAAAGGATAATGATAACCCGATTTAAAATACATATCTTCTATAGAGATAATATACAATCATTTGTGTAGAACAGAAATAAATACAAAGCGTATATAGCGGGAGGAACATCTATACAGCGCAGGCACCCTTTAGCATTTCGAGGTCCCTTCAAACATGCCACATCAACGCGGCACCACTTGTACGAGCTGTGACCTCGTTTCTTTGAAGCTTTCGATGCCCGAATTATATTACAAGCAATTTCGAAATTCCACCTCATTGCTGGCTGTAATAAGACCGCAATTCGCTCGAGTCCGAACGAGCGTTACAATCGACGGGGGTCGTGGTAGGGGGTTATTATTCCTCTTCCTGTCGAGAAGAAGACCTTGATGATTACGTTTCCACCTCCAGTCACGAGTAGGACGGATGGAAATTACAAACGTCATTCAACGTATTTGGTTATCGTCTTGCATTGCGGGACACAAGACAGCGGCGTCTGCGCTATTACCTGCTTCCATGTACGGTCGGTCACATTAATTTCAAGCATCAGTACCAGTTCCATTTACCAGGAACGAACATGACAATGAGCTAAACTTTCAGTGCCGTAAGGGGGTTGCCTTCATACTTCACATCATTCCACATCCCCTACTCTTACATTACGGTTAGATGCGATAGAGATATTTTTTTCATGAATAACTGGACAACGAATGTAGACTAATGTTGCTTCGATATTGCTCCAAAACGCAGAAGGCTCTTAGAAATTAAATGATCGCGAAACACGGTCACGTGAACCCTTCAATTTACATGAATTTTGTTTTGTTTTTGCGTTTGAATGCATGAAAACAAAACATTAATTGGTAAGCTGTAACAGGTGCTGTACATGTCACCTTCACCATGTTTGCAAGGTGAATTTCACTTCGTATTAAAACCTTCGAAATTTAAACTTATTCACGCGTGACTTGGGAGTCGCGCCAGGGCGTGAATGAGAATATGAGAACAATGAACAGCTTACGTGGGTGCAGTTCGTTTCATTAACACTTTGACTACGATTCTCCACGCAGGTAAAAGTACATGCCGACAAATATCTCTGCTATGAATTTAAAATTGAAGGATTTTGGTTCCACAAATTTGGTTACCCTATTAATTTTCTTTCTAATTAGAACTAGCTTATTCAATTGATGAACACAAATTTGACGAAAACTCGAAAATTTGTGTTAGTACATATATGATGGTGCTATGGTCACATTAGGTTAGATTAGATGATCAAGTGCACCATACACGACCCTCTCCGGAGGCAAAGCGTTAATTAAGTTTGGGAGTTTTTGCTCAAACAAACGACTGAGACTTTTTGAGGCGCAACACGCCTAGCGCAGGCTGTATTCTCCACACTTAGAGCATGATGACCGAAGTGCGAGGCAATGTCGCTGTCTCTCTGACTTCTCGAAGGGCCAAATTAATTCAGACCACGCACCTTCTGAAGCGGCGTACCGATTTGGATCTGAGAAGCATACCATAACCTGAAAATATCAGCGAATTAATAGTAAAAAAATTCAAATCTGTGGAATTAAATTTGAATCTGGGCAACGTGGCACATCACGTCGGACACCTCGGTGCTCCTGCACTTAGGGTGAGAACAACCGTCTCGATAACGTGCCAGAGGTACGTTGATGCTTCCATTTTATAACATTCATTTTTTCTCTAACAGAACTCTTACAGTATCTATTCTATATAGAAAACGGGAGTCTGCTTGAAGACTCCGTCGCATATCGGCCACAGCGCAAGCAGTCTTCTAAGCAAAACTCGGCACGACTTTCACAAGCAACGAGTTCACGAGACCAGCTTCTTTCCTCCGCAAAACTCCATGCAAGAAAGACGCCGTTCACGCGGTCACATACATTGTACGTATAATTAAGTATTAATATCATTATTTCAAAGACTTAGGATCTTTGATACACACAGAACATCCTACCAACATAAAAATGGGCAGACTATCAGGTCAAATGAGAGGAAAAACGTCTCAGCAAGAAGAAGCACGAACGTTTTCACGACCAAAAACAGGAAAGATTTTCAAGAATTGGTATACGACGCAGGTAAATCTGGAGGAGCGAAAGCCTCAAAAGCTTTCAATGTACAATATTCGGTGGAAAAATAAACAATCGATAGCCAGTTATCACCCTTCATAATTGACACTATCGGAATTCAAGCGCATATTTAAAGCGATATTCACACTTTAATCGCAATGCCGATTTAATGCAAAAAGAGACGCGTAAAATCTTGAAGTTGCTGGCGAATTTTACATCCTGTAGGCGCCGCTTCGGAAACAAGGTAAAGTAAATTGCAAAGAAACAAAAGGCAGTCGAGCAAAATAAGTCACTGGCATGAAACTCTGGGCGATTCCAGAGAGAAAGAGAAGAGAAGAAGTGGAAAAGAAATAAAAAATGAGGAAGACTTGGGGAAGTCAAGTCACGAGAGAAGCGCCGCTAAATCCAACCTGTGCAGCTTGGGAGTGCTCACGATGTGATGACGAGGATAGACACGATCATCACTCCATCAAAAGGAGTTCAAGAACGGAGAGCGTATGTTCAAGTATGATCTACTAGTGAGATTTTCAGGGTTCTCACTCTAAGAAAACAGTCATTTTCGGTCACGGGACCCTGACTCCTCAGCAGCCTGCTAACAGGCCAGACAGCCTTTGGGACCTTTCAACAAGCACTTCAACAGGCCTGAAAACTTTTGGGGGACCATCGGGAGAGTTCAGGAGGAAATTGGAGCAGTGTCTACAGACGGGACCTGACGGGCCTCCCCTCCTTCAGTATCATCACTCTGCTGAGGAGGACGAACTACTTCAGCAGCTCGCTGACATGAGGGCTACAGCGTTGCAAACATTGCAACATAAGAAAGGCGGCACATCTGTGTGGCCTGGTCAAGGAGGCCCACGTTGAAGGAATAATACACCACCATCTCACGCAGCGACAGAAGCGCGATCTCCACCTCATGAAAGACAACCACTCATCATCGATCCAACTGTCCACATGTATGCACTGCCCAATTATAGTGCATGTGGTCTGAAACTCACGACCACGACAGAGTATTGTATTCGCGGGATCGGTGTCTACGACTGTCATCCAAATTACGCGATCCCAATTTCAAAATACATTCGCTCACGTGAAATTTCCCTTGCACGATGATACTAGGTCCGAGAACGTAAGCAATATATTACCGTAAATAAATAACACATGCACGTCGAGCACTGCAGGCTTCAGTTACCGGAACCCAGTCTAACGTTTTCGCTGGAGCATCTATAATGATCTCTAACTTTGCTCACCCTAGCACTTATGTGGATTAGTATATAAATCTAAATATGGGGCGGCACGAAAGTCAGACTGGGTTGTAACACCACAGGCACACCGAAAGAACACCAACACCAAGTGCTAATCTACGGCAGCTGTCCAGGACATGGCAGCTTCCCCGCCTCCGAGTGAAACTTTCAGGAATATTTTTTCCACTAGAACGTTGGAGCATTTTACGTGGAGGGTGGCCCACTGCAGTGAGCTGTGTTGACGGACACGTGCCACCTGCAGCTTGTTTCTAGGCTGCAATGATGGGGTACTGAGCGAGCCTGGTCCGAGTCGTCAGAGGCTACCTTGAACTCGAGTGTCGAGTCAGGGCTGACCCAGTCGAGCTCTGCCTTATAGTACACCACCCTCCGCACCGCGCTCAGCACGCGACAAAACGGTTTCGAAGAGAAAGGCAGACCATTATTAGCAGAAAAATTGTCCACAATTTCAGGATATTTCACCTCAAAAAAAGCACACGAAGAGGCGAGAAAATAAATGAATTACATCAAACAAGCATTCTTAAACTCGGCACATCGACGCTCGCAAGTAGTTAGATGCGTAATAGTAAGAAGCATTGTACTTTTTCGTAGGATGTAATTTTAGAACTCAAATTTTGACCTGGTTAAATACATCGTACATACTTCAGATACGAGGTAACTTTTTGAACTCAATTTTCACATCAGATTTTCTGCCGCACCCATCAGCCATCCTGCGCCAGGCACGTTCACTGCACGAACAGATAGCAGATCAATGGTTTCGCAATGTCAGAAGAGGAGAACAACGACACCAAAAAATTCAACAAAAATACTGATAAAGGAGAAAATATTAAGAGTAACTCCATGAGAGGAGGTCTGATCTTTGATCTTTCTAATTTAATAAGAAAAATGATTTTTTTTTCTCCTACTCACGTGGATATCATATAGAAAGAACCTGTCCTACCAAAGCACAGTGTATCTTGGACCAAGTATTGACCTTAGCCCTCTTTAGGTTTTTCAGGAAACTGGTACTGGCCATTCAAATACCTGCTACGAAAACGGATCTCTGAAATACCAGCAACAGTTCTCTAAAAAACCTGCAGAGAGTTGTAAAATAAAACCAAGGCCCGATGTATGTAGGTACCGTCTATCGCACAACAGGTTTCTCTATATCTAGAATTCCCCCGAAACAGCCCAGGGTAAATTTGGATTCGGTGCGAAATTTAGGGTGAGCTGCGAGTCTGCGCCGAATTCCGAAAAAAAAACACCGAAGACTGACCAAAATCTCCCGCCGTCAGATGCGCGGTTGGACAACGCGAATGTATCAGCGGAAGAATTTACATTCTGTATCCAAGCTACGAGCGCTCAGAGCCGATGCAGAGAACACGCAAGTATAAAAATAATAGAAATATGACTAGGAACGCTCCGCAAGATCGGCAATAAACGCTTCAACCCTAGCTCACATATCGCGTAAAATGTGCCCTGGTTCCAAGGGCCCCATTGAAAGGTCGAATACACGCACCAATTCCCAAAAGTTCGTTGAAAAACAGAAATATGAAAAGACGAGCGGTGACTGTCGAATGTGTTTAGTTAGCTATGAGAGTTTAGTTCAAAGCGTTTAGACAACTGATCATATAGACCTGGCGTGAACGTTCCGTCGGAAGGTCACCTCACACCCGAAATGTTAGCCGAGTCACTAATGCTCTCGCGAGCTTACAATGTAATGAAAACGAAGGCCAAGAAAAAACCAGGCTCCAGGATAGTGAAGGGTGAGCACCCATCGGTGCTGCACGTATGATCGCTCACAAGATTCCATATCTATCGGGAATTTTTTAGTTCGACATTTATTCGCTTTAGTGTCATTATAGCAGGATTCAAATATCACTCTGGCACGATACAAATACCATTCTGGCATGATACAAATACCATTCTGGCATGATACAAATATTATTCNCACACACCATGCCAGCGTGTGCCACACACCATGCCAGCGTGTGCCACACACCATGCAAGAGTAATGTCTCAGTGTATGAAGGCCAGAGCTGGGCTAGACGCGCTGCAGCCTCACCGCACCCGCGATGGTCTCGACAACTACATGTTTAGCAGAAATGGTGACACTCAGTCTACACATATAATATATAAGGCGTAATAATACACGTGTCTAGAGGCCTACACAGTACACATTTCCCGCGCTGGTTACAACACAGAATAAGGTTCATTCGTATTAGCCTGGACGACCTTCGGTGAGCGCACCCACCACCTAATGTGCTGCAGCCCGTGTACGCTCTGGGGTGGTGTACTTGTGGAAGGGAACCGCATGGTCGCTTCAGTGGCGATAATGGTATATAGTACTTATAGACGGGAACCGATTGGTCGCTTCAGTGGCGATAATGGTAAATAGTAGTTACATACGGGAACCGATTGGTAGCTTTGGTGGCGATAATGGTATATAGTAGTAATATACGGGAACCAATTGGTAGCTTTGGTGGAGATAATGATATATAGTAGTAACATACAGGAGCCAATTGGTCGCTTTAGTGGTGATAATGATATATAACACCCATTTAAGGGAATGGCTTGGTAGCTTTAGTTGCAAGTCTCTCGCCGAGGCATGTTAACACCAACAAGTGGATTTCACGAGATTTACCCCCAACACTGTTTACTTGAACATAAACTCGCGTAAACTCTCAGTCCCTAGTCCTTTTACAAAAGAAGGGAAACTGAACAGAAATTCATTAATAAACATAAGAAAACTACGACAATGAAAAATAACAGTTACATATTAATTTTAAGACCCGAATAGCTGAAGATCAGTTAAATATATCGCAAAACGAAATAGGGGTTGCAGAAAAGCGACCTGAAGCAAACCGATACACAGCAAGTACGGAGACTATTAAAGATACATGTAGACAAAGAGAGCAATAAACACTAGGCGAAAGGCCACTTCAAATGCCAAGGAATGTCCAACGAAGAAAGGAATTCGAATGCTGTCGGAGATACTTCTGTGCCTCATGGATCAGAAGTTATAATAGGCCTGATCAACATCCAGGCCTGATTGGTGGTATGCAGAGTATCTAGGACACAAGCTCATAGAAGGAAGTACTCAAGTACAATGCCAGAGCACGATCTGTAGTTGTATGTAGTTAGAGTATCTAGGATACAATCTCATTTTAAATATTCATATGCAACGCCAGGGTTGTATTGGCTGTATTTGAAGTGTCTAGGAAATCACGAGAGTCAATACTCGAGTACTACGCCAGGCCACAATCAGTAGCTGTGTTTAGAGTATCCAAGATACCAGCTCACGGAAGTCAATACTCGAATACTCGCTACTGGCAACACGCTGCGCTTACTCCCTGCTTAATTTTTCTGCAGCAATTGCAACTGGATAAATTATGTCACAAATGAATTTGCTAGCAATATCATCTGCATTGTCGCTAGAAGTCCAGCACTTCAGGATCATGAAGCTGGGAGTAGGGGGATGCGGGATTGAGCTTTGCTTTATCGAAGTCCACATAGCATCACTCTATAATAACCCATTCTAGAGAAAATATGGTGCCTGTAAACTTTGAATTTAATGTAGAATTATTCAACTATAAAGTAGCCTCGCAAAAAAGGTTGCGGTTGTTAAGCATCAGTTCAGCAACGGCTTGTTGGCTTACCCCGAACCATCACATGCACTACGAATTCAGGCCTTGGGCGAGTATTGTACGTGAACTCGTCAGAACGTCTCTCTCTCTTTCTCTTTTTTTTTCATAGACTAGTGGTCATACGGAACGAAACTTGCACATTTCTACACTATAAGAAAACACAGAGAAGACTACTCGGAACTTATTTTCAAGATTTCTATAAGAAAACGTGTCCCTCCGTTCGAAAATATTCGGTCGACTTCGCCTGAGGAACGCGAGATCGCCTGTGAATGACTGTCCTGAGGGCGAGGAAAACCTCCGAAATAGGACAATCAATAGGATAAAATAGGACCTGCCTTCCTAATAGGAATCAAACACTGGACCGCCAGCAGGTGCGACTGCCACTCTCGGTCTACATTTTAGTGCATAGCCGAGAGTGTTGAACGGCTCGTGACGGTCGCACAGTGACCTCACCTATTACACCTTGATTCGTTTGAGGAGAGCTGCGCAGCTTTACTGGAGCAGACTAAAGACGTAGCGCTGTGGGGGCGGTACGGGCACTTGGAGGAGTTGAATGCACGTTAGTTAGCACTACAAATTCTGGGTCTACGTGAATGCTTTGATGATAGAGCGAACGAATGAGTTTTTGAGTGATGACGCGATATAAAAGGCAGATTCAGAACGAGGGTCGCACTATCAATGGAACGTCAAGACCTCAGCTAAATCCCCTACAGTACACTAGATCACATCATCACACATCATCGTCATGAACGTATCGCATTAACGTGCACGGCGATGTAAAATGATGCGAGACACTCGTGGGTTTAGCGGGATAACACGAAACAAAAAAGAATAAAAACATTCTACACGTATGTCTACAGCAATGTTTGTTTCCCTTTTTATTTTATTTTGCTTTTCACGAACCAAAATGTGGGTCCCATCATTTTGCCCTACCCTGTACAACCTACCTCGTGATGAATACATCACTGTTATGAATACATCATCGTGATGAATAATACACCGCATCAGGTGCCCAAAAGGACACAGGCCGGAGCTAGGCCCAACAGCAACGTGGTCAATACATGCACGTTTTAAAATTGACTCTCAAAATAGTGGTAGATAGAAACTAAGAGGACTACGTGAGCAGCCATCGAGGGAGTCGAGGTCTGGAGTTGAAGGGGTTGTCACACGTTCACGTGACGAAGCTCTGCACCTGGCGACTGTTGCTCTGTGGACATGGTAAACCTTGCCTTCTCGTACGTCCAAAAAGCAAAGAACAAGGCGAAATTCACCATTCAAATTCAGGCAACCAACTGTTCTGCACTGCCTATTTTTACGGCCATCTTTATATAGAGACCGTTCAGGTCACACGGACGAGAGGTCAACTTTCCAGAGCATCTTTAGAGAAAATATTCACCAGAGAAAAAAATATTTACTGGCAAAGAAAAACCGGTCCTTACGTATTATCGGGAGGACTTTTGATTTTTA
>VOMN01005865.1:0-13793 GCA_014899125.1 Orchestia grillus | reverse complement strand
ACACACTCCCTGGCCTGCACGACACACACTCCCTCGCCTGCACGACACACACTCCCTGGCCTGCACGACATATTCACGCAGGCTGTTATCTCTCCATTAGCTGTTTATCAAAGGGTCTAGGGACAGCACTCGAGGTCCCGCTTTTGTCCCGCTCGGTCGTCTTTTGTCCCGCCAGTGCGGGACCTTTTGTGCGCCAGGGACGGAGCTTTGTTGCTCAGCGGCCGCTGCAGCGCGGCTATCTCTTAATTAATCGGTGATAAGGGCGCGTCCACTGCGCCGGCACTCGCTGTCCGGCCACTAGTGCCACTGTCCGGTCACTAGTGCCACTGTCCGGCCACTAGTGCCACTGTCCGGCCACTAGTGCCACTGTACGGCCACTAGTGGTACTGCCCGGTCACTAGTGCTACTGCCCGACCGCTAATGCCATTGTCCGGCCACTCGTACCAATTTCCGGTCACTAGTGCTGATGTACGTTTACTAGTGCTGATGTATGTTCACTAGAGAGCAAGTAAGGTCACTAGTGACAAATATACTTCACTATTACTCGTGTACGGTCACTCGTGTGAATCTACGATCACTATAGCCATTGCTAAGTCACTAGTGGCAATGTCCGATCACTGGTGCCAATTTCTGGATAACAGATGCCAATGTCCGGTCACTGGTACCAATATACGGTCACTGGCATCAATGTATGGCCAGTAGCACTCGTTTCTAGTTGTAGTAAGGCTGTCCGATCCTTAGAGGCACTCTGCGAGCACTAGTGGCACTGTGCAGATACTAGTGGTGCTGTGCGGCCACTAGTGACACTGTGCAGATACTAGTGGTACAATGCGGCCACTAGTGGCACTGTGCAGATACTAGTGGTGCAATGCGGCCACTAGCGGCACTGTGCAGATACTAGTGGTGGTGTGCGGCCACTAGTGGCACTGTGCAGATACTCTGTGTTGTGTGGCCACTAGTGGCACAACCTATCAACACAGTCCAGAAGCAATTGCCCTGCAGAGCTGCTGGAGCAGCTGATGTGTTCCTGCGGTGCTGTGCTTCCGAGCCATGGGTGTGAGGAGACGTTCGCAACATTCCGGTACGTACACATGTAATATTCAGATTATGAAATCAAATACATTCATATGCCGATCAAAGTTACCATTCATTAGCTACTTTTATCCTAATGTGGTAATAAATTTGCATAGGGTACGAATGTACAAGAGTTTTTCGCTATTTTTTCACATGCACTACTTTTATACTAATTTTACCCCACACTGTAACAGTATCATACGCTGTCCAATAACCAAAATTTTGTATGTGTTGCGCTGCGGTTTGTCACTTTTGAGTCACAGGTGGTGACTCACGCAAGCGCGATACTGTACAGTCACCTGACTCTCGAAATATCTCGGTACTCTAACGTTTCCATGACATTTTAATACCAGGTTGAAATACACAGTTTGTTGGCTGCCTGGTTGATTTTTCCGTCCCATCGTCAGTATTTCACAGGATAATAAATTTTTCATTTCCTGGAAGAAAAAGGAAAATATTTCTGCAAGCCGAGCTGATGTGGAGCAGTGTTATAGATAGGATACTGAATTGTAATATATGAATGTTATGTAATAGAAATCAAGAGTGTCATTTGATTGACTTCGATATGCCTGTACATGTACGTCAGCATTATGGTTAACGTAGTTTTGTAATGAACAGTTGATTGCAAAGGTAGCCATAAGATACTACATGCTTTACTGGGATAATACCATTCCTTTCGAGAATAAATCCTGTAAATTCCGTTATTTTTGACTGGTTACGCCAGTTTTTAAACATACTATCCAGAAATGGCCAATGTTGACAAAGGACCACAGTCCTACCAGTGTTATGAGCACAATGCAGGGACTAGTAAGTGAGTCAAATAACTAGTGCTCTATACACCAATGATGCTACCGAGGAACTAATAACTATCAAGTGACTACTAGTATTCAGCTCTAAACATTACTGGCTCCATTTCTTCTAGGGTCCGTTGACGCATATAAGCATAATGTTCTATTTTATATCGGAGAAATGAACATGCGATACATTTTCATGCTGAATGCTGTGGAAACTCCAGTCGTTAGACTTTGGCCAAATACACTGCATGCTCGCATCCCACATCATCTCGGATGGAGGCATAAAAATCACACAATAGGGCGTGGAAGGACAGCAGATCTTTCAGAGTCTACGTTTGAGCGAGGCTGAACATATCCCTTCCTCACATGTCATTTGTCAAATCGTACTCTCAATATTCCTCTGTGTCCAGAGCTGGTCTACTACCACAGACCCAGAGTAGTCAACACAGGGCTGGTCCCATTATCCAGCAGAGCCCTCGCTGGACAGGACAACTAACTGGACAGAACGGCCTCGTGTGGAGACGGCAGTCCAGCCAAAGTCGCTGTTTACGTCTGAAGAGCAAAACACGCACGTCGCATTACCGGAACTGGGGCAATAATATGGCGGAGTAATGGCCAGATTATGCAGCAGGGCAGCCATCATCGCTTCTGTGGACTGGCCACCAGCGGGCCAGCAGAAGGACTCGAGACCTAGGCAGTCCACTCACTACGACTTCAGCTTCGTCCACAAAAGACGATCTTAAGTCCACAAGCAAGAACTTTTCACCTTTTCAGTGCATCAAGAACTGTTTTCCCGTAGTGTCAACAACCAGCATGGAGTCTCTCAGGCTAGATTGATTGGTGAAGTCCACAAGGAATTGCCATTTGTAAGCGTTCATCAACCGGCCACCTCAGAACACAGTAACCTGAGTCTAGGATGAAAAATATCGACCAAAAATAAGTGTTTAGCGCTATAGTGAATTTTTACAGACATCGTCCCCGCATCCGCAACAGGACTCTAATTTCGGCTGCAATGACGCGCCTCGTGTATAGTACAGACTTTATTCAAGAGCATCGTAATGGCGTACAGCGAGATATCGTGGCCTGCGGTGAAAAAACATTAAAAATGACCAACAAAAAAATCCTCAGGCTGCACTGAACTGAAAGATCTATGAAGGTATAACATATAAATATAATGGTATAGAAGGTATAGAAGGGCAGTGGCCTCACAATACACGGACTCCATCACAGTGGGACAATTTTACTTAATAACTTTGAAATAAATGTAAATGTAACAAAATTTCAGTTTTCCATCTCTGTTTGTTAGCAAAGTACGATTTTTAGGGGATGAGACCGTCTTTACAAGCACTAACTATTCTCACCAAAAGTTTTCTTCGCCGTATTAACGCTTCCTTGAAGATCATGAAGTGCCCGACTTTTCAAGAGACTGCACTGTGATTATGCAATGGGGGACTAAATATCGCTCTGTTACAAGTTTGATTTTTACAAAAATTTTCGTTTATTTTTATATGCAGATAGGGATGTGCTATTTTACTTTCAAACTATAGTACTCTGAAGGATTTTAGTTGTGAATACTAATAAGTCTGATAATGTTATAAAAAATACTGTCATCACATCGGCTTTCGTCTTTATTTATGTTTATCCCGTCATTGAAATTACTGGATAGTCAGAGTAAGTAAAATGTTCGCACGAAATACCGTAGACTGTTGGTTTGAGTGTCACTCTATCACTGGAGACGAAAAATTATGTCAAGATGATTCATGACATATTTTTGCATGCCGGTTGGTCCCCATGCTTATTACACAGAAATGCATCAAAAACGCATCTCATTTTTTCTTGAGTACATTGATCACACTTGAAAGAGATACGCAGAGAACAACTAAAAAAAAAAGAACAGCGCGCGCTAACAAGATTTAAAACTTTCCGACAACTACTTCTGGTAGAAATGTTTTCCAGTCCTCAAAGAGTAACTAACTAATACAATCTCTGAGGGAGACTTATCACCTAAAATATACTCATATCGACGCAGTCAATCACTCTATCTCTCGTGGGGATTTAACGAATCGTGCGTGTACATAGCTACATAAATACCAAACCTGTACATGTACAGGGACGCTTGAAATCCTCGACTCAGGATGTGGAGACTGGTAATCCGTTTTGACGGATCCAGTGCACTAAAGTTATGATTTCCGCCCTTTGTAATCCGTCGAGGATTTCATATAAAGTCTTCATCAGAAGTCTATTTAGAAAGATGTGACCTGGTCAACCGAACCAACTTCTGATGTTGGGAAAAAGCCTGCGGAGCAGCTAGGGACTCGGAGGTGGGTGTCTGCCACACAGTCTGTACACACGCGGGCTCAGTCCTGATGAAAACTCATCAAAGCTCTTCAAATTTTACGAGAAGGAACACTGCTCCTTTATTTTCGAATGTTTCTTACAGTAATACTCAGATTGTCCGTCATCCGATTGTAAGTCCAGTTACCTTTTCAACAGCAAGAATTTGACTTCTAAAATGATTTCAATAAGAGCACTCAACTCTGCTGTGCTGCTGAAAGACACAGACACACAGGAATGTATGATGCGCTTACTTATTTTTAATTCAATTTGTCTTCATACACCCTCCAATGCGAATTATAAATACTTGTATTTTTAAAGGCATCCTCTAAATAATAAATGGTATATTCACCAGGTAGAGGTATATATACATGTGGAGCCAATACAGCGTACTACAATGATTTGAAAAGAGCGTGGTGCATTATTTACACCGCTTGCGGTAGCTTAATTTCAGTGAAGTTTAATTTTTTAGAGAGATCACCTAATGTCACTGAAAGTGTTTTGAGTGGACGGAATTACTTGCTGAAAGTCTTTCGGAGAAATGAAGACGTGAAAACCAAAAATTCACTGAGTGTCACTTCTTTGATACCTCGTGCACTTAAAAATTATATAATATCTAAAATAATTTTATATATTAAATACTGCTCAACAAGCATTCCCCACTCTGTCTTTCTCACCGGAGCATCTATAATTGCTCCGGTGAGAAAGACAGAGTGGGGATTGCTTGTTATAATCATCTACGTGTTTTGCCGCCCAAACTTGTGCCATTTTCGTCGTCTCCTCCATAGGCAGCAAAGAAGTTACAATGGATTGGTTAATTGGCCTGATGTTCGCACGTGCCTATGGAGTTATTCACCAATAGATGATCGAGAAATGCTTAGCAGGATGACTTCACAGGCCACAGAGACATCAGAAGATCGGCTTTTTCTACGGAAGTCAATTTTCCATGATTCTTGCCTTGTTTTCATTGGTTAGCTCATTTTCCTTTTTAAGCTCCCTAGCAGAAATTTCATCGTTTCTTCGATGCCGTTGCATGACGTCATTCAGGTTGCAAAGGTGATTTCCGCTCTCACCTACGCAGCAACTTCGCGTCTGGTGTACCATCGAGCCCATCAGAGCTATTTTTCGCACAAATATCTGACGGCTTTCACTGGTTAAAAATAACAGTTTCATTTTTCCAAGACTGTCTGAACCGACTCTATAGAAAAGCTGATCATTTCAAATCCGTTAAAAATCTGGTAGCTGCATGAACCTCAAAAGATATAGTTTTTGTAAGCTACCTCGTACAATTCAGTAAATTTGGAGAAGTTAGCAAAGCCTGGTGAAGAAAGCAACCACAATTGACTGTGAACTGATTTTCTCGTTTCAGTGCGCAACCGCAATGTTCGCAGGCCTATTGTGGGCTGGCCCCGAGGAGGTAGTGACAGCAAAACTACAACACGTCTGTGTAGGTCTCCTCATTGCATCAGGCCAGTTCGGCCGAGATGAATTCTGTGAATGATTCAAGAGTGAAAGGCGTATTGTTTGCTCAGTATCTAACTAACCAACAGGTATCGGTTGATATTTATGCATGTGTTCGTTATAATGCCCAAAATCAGCGAACGTTGAGCTGCACGCTCAGCAGATTGCAGCAATTGACTGTAAAACGAGTCGAGAGTTAATTTAAACTACGCTGAAAACCGCTGCGAGCCTCTCTAACCACCCTATAGCATTCAGCCCCAGCAATGGGTGGGATCACGGACGTTGTCTTGAATCAAATAACTAATTTGGAAATTGTCCAATTCATGACGAGGAATAACATGATTCAGCTAGGATTGATCCAGCGCCCATCAGAGCATCGACATGCGCTGGTCCCTTCCTAAGGCAAAGACTGGTCAAGTTCGGAGAAAGCGGTGTGCTCAACAAGATCTCTACACTGGTTTCCAGATAGTGCGCTGGTACAGACATCCCCATACTAAGCACTTAAGTGCTTATATAGGTAGTATTCATAAGCCTCTACTAATTTATTCCCACACCATTCCGATAGCTGGAGTGAGCTGATGGCCGTCTTCAACAGTCCACACCATTACCAATGGACGCGTAACAATCGTGAATGCATTCTGAAACATTCAGCTCAGAATTGTCTAGAGAAACGTGGTACCAATTTCTCTCACGCCATAATCTCCGGCTTTAAGCCAGCAAATCCTACTGCACGCGCTTCTAAGTGAACCACCGCGGGATCGTCGGCATCAGTGATTTGTACGAGCAAATACACGTGCTCGACTTGAGCAGGCGTTTGTTCGCACGTTCACAGTCGCGCATCTGAGATTTCTCGCGCACTCGATCCGCCTGTTTTCCCAGCCCGTCTTCCCGCCTCGCCTGAGGTCCCGCCACCCTAATTATCGTCACAAAATTGGCCTTCTTCTGCACCCAAGTTTCTTTTCAGGCCTCGAAGGAAGGAAAATGAAGTCAGCAACCGCCCTCGCTAATTACCTTTCATTTACCAACTAATATTTTCGATCAAACTGGAAACTTGGAACGCAGGCGCCGTCGCTCGCGCTACAGCGAAGCCTCGCCCATGTCGGGCCAAGTGGTATCATCGTGTGTGTGGCACGTGATGTGTGACGTGGAGAGGTATGAGGCACGTGAGGGTTTGAAGTGGGGAGGTATGGGACACTTGATGTGTGACGTGGGGTGGTACAGCAACACATCCACACAGCAACACATCAACACAGCAACACAGCAGCAGAGCAATATAGCAACACAGCAAGAAAGCAACACAGTAACACAGCAGCACAGCAACACAGCAACAGAGCAACACTGCAGCACAGCAATACAGCAACACAGCAACACAGCAAGAGAGCAACCCCGCAACATCGCAACACAGCAACACCGCAGCATCAGGGCTATCTCTTGGGACGAGTTCAAAGCCCTGCCAAGATTGGCTTGTCCAGGGAGCTCTGATTGTTGCACTGAGATTTGTGTCCTGCGTGTGTTTGTGTCGCGAGGGTTGTGTTTGTGTCGTGTGGGTTGTGTTAGGGTCTGTTCTGCGAAGGTCTTGTTTGCACCGTGATCGAGAGCTCTGTTTGAACTTTGCCGTGAGGGAAGTGTTGTGTTTGTGCAGAAAGAGTTGTGTTCAAGCTTCTGCTGTGAGTGTTGTGTTTGTGTTTGAGCAATGAGGGCTGTGTTTGAGTTAGTGGAGTGCGGCTTGGATCCAGTGTTTTTTGCCGTGTAAGGTTGTTTGTGTCTTGATGGCTACGTGTTTGTGTTGTGATGGTTGTGTTTGTGTCTTGGTGGCTATTTGTTTGTGTTTTGATGGTTACGTGTTTGTGTCTTGATGGTTACGTGTTTGTGTGTTGATGGCTATGTATTTGTGTTGCAATAGTTGTGTTTGTGTCTTGATTGCTACGTGATAGTGTCTTGATGTCTACGTGTTTGTGCCTTGATAGCTACGTGTTTGTGTCTTGATGGCTACGTGTTTGTGTCTTGAATGCTACGTGTTTGTGTCTTGATGGCTACGTGTTTGTGTTCTGATGGTTGTGTTTGTGTCTTGGTGGCTATTTGTTTGTGTTTTGATGGTTACGTGTTTGTGTCTTGATGGTTACGTGTTTGTGTGTTGATGGCTATGTATTTGTGTTGCAATAGTTGTGTTTGTGTCTTGATTGCTACGTGATAGTGTCTTGATGTCTACGTGTTTGTGCCTTGATAGCTACGTGTTTGTGTCTTGATGGCTACGTGTTTGTGTCTTGATGGCTACGTGTTTGTGTCTTGATGGCTACGTGTTTGTGTCTTGATGGCTACGTGTTTGTGTCTTGATGGCTACGTGTTTGTGTCTTGATGGCTACGTGTTTGTGTCTTGATGGCTACGTGTTTGTGTCTTGATGGCTACGTGTTTGTGTCTTGATGGCTACGTGTTTGTGTCTTGATGGCTACGTGTTTGTGTCTTGATGGCTACGTGTTTGTGTCTTGATGGCTACGTGTTTGTGTCTTGATGGCTACGTGTTTGTGTCTTGATGGCTACGTGTTTGTGTCTTGATGGCTACGTGTTTGTGTCTTGATGGCTACGTGTTTGTGTCTTGATGGCTACGTGTTTGTGTCTTGATGGCTACGTGTTTGTGTCTTGATGGCTACGTGTTTGTGTCTTGATGGCTACGTGTTTGTGTCTTGATGGCTACGTGTTTGTGTCTTGATGGCTACGTGTTTGTGTCTTGATGGCTACTTGTTTTTGTCGTGATGGCTACGTGTTTGTGTCTTGATGGCTACGTATTTGTGCCTTAATGGATATACGTGCTTTTATTGCGATAGTTGTGTTTGTGTCTTGATGGTTACACGTTTGAGTCGTGATGATTGTTGTATTTGAGCCTTGATGGTTGTCTTTGTGTCGTGATATTTGTGTTTGTGCCTTGATGATTATGTGTGTGTCGAATGATGATTGTTCGTGATGGTTGTGTTTGTGTGTTGAGGGTTGTTCAAGTATCGTGATGGTTGTGTTTGTGTCGTGATAGTTGTTTTTGTGCCTTTGTGATTGAGTTATGTTTCTCGCTTGTTTCGATGGCGAGGACTGGAGAGGTAGTTGTGTTCGTTTTCTTTGTGTTTATGTCACATTTTGTAGCACAGGTAAATTCACATTTGCGATGTATTTTCGATTTGGGTCTGCACGGTACTGCACGGTCTGCACGCTGCCTCACGGTCTGCACGCTGCCTCACCGTCTGCACGGTGCTGCACGGTCTGCACGCCACCTCATGGTCTGCACGCTACTGCATGGTCTGCACGCCACCTCATGGTCTGCACGCTACTGCATGGTCTACACGCTACTGCNCGCCACCTCATGGTCTGCACGCCACCTCATGGTCTGCACGCCGCCTCACTGTCTGCATGCTACTGCTTGGTCTGCATAAGAGCCTGTATGTGGTTGTAGGAAGTCGCAAATTTTCTACATAATCTAGACTACGCGGGATTCTACAATCCTGCAGGCTCTGTGCCTTTGCATCGTCATGCATGAGAACTTCCATGAAAATCGGCCGGGCTGGTGAAGATTTTTTCAAATAAAATAGCATAAAATTTATTTTTCAAAGCCCAGCTATTTTTCTACGTAAGATCCGTTTTTCCCTTCTCACTTCTGAAGCCTGAGTTTTCGCCTTTAAATTATGCGTAAAACCACTACCCTGGCTACTGCAAAGTCAAGAATCAATCTCAAAAGTTATTTGGGAATTTCTGACGGCTGCAACATATGCCCAGCTCACGCAATTTCTTCTCCACCCCGTCGACAAATAATCGGCTATCGGCGGAGATATCAACTCTTGGGCGGCCAAAATTATGGATAATAATGGAGGCTATAAGGCAGCAGAGTTAGACTGGGTGTCCAGTCAGAGGCTGTGCACAGTTAGAAGCTGTGCACAGTCAGAGGTGGTGCACAGTCAGAGGTGGTGCACAGTCAGAGGTGGTGTACAGTCAGAAGCTGAGCACAGTCGGACTGCCCACGAGGCTGGAGCCATGGCTGGATCTGCCTTCAACGGCCGCACGAGTGTCGCGACAATTAAAGGCGTCCGACAGCACAGATTGGTCCTTTTACCATGATACTCTTAATAATGAATACTTACTTAATAATGAGTCGTATTGAAATCCACAAAGCTGAGTAACATTTAAATACGTTGTTATTCTTTGCCATAAACGTTGGAAGCAAATCATAGAGTATTCAATAAATTTTTAACGAACTATCATAGTCTGTTAACACTCTTTTGCAACTCCCTGAATACGAGTTTACATATAAGTAACTATTTACACATGCATAAGTTTATAAACAGAGGGCTTACGTATGTATATATATTTACATCCATATATGATGGTTCATTTTCATTCTTTCTTTGATTTTCGACGTTGACAACAATCAACTGCAACATGCCAATTTCTTCTAAGAAACTCTCTTGTATTTTTAGCATTGACTATATATCAATATTCCCTTTCACATCGATATGAGAGCTTCACTGAACTTTTTTTGTCCCCATAATAAACTGGTTCTTAAAATGTGAAAATACCATTGCGTATAAATTTGTTGATTTGTGCATTTTTATGTATTTCTCAGAGGGTTCGGTGCCACGCTCAGTACCCGTCAGACCACCGAGGAGGGAGGTCACGTCCGTCTCCGCTGGGAATACAGCTCATTTTTGAAATTCAATATAGCAAGTCTCGTCATTTTGGCCGGGCCGTGAGACTAATGGGCACATAATTTAATTTGCCTCCCAGCGAGAGAACAGTTGTTCCCTGTCCGACAGTTAGTTTGCTGATTTTTAATTTAATTTGAAAAATATACTTGCATTAAAATTCCCTACCCGACAGTTAATTTACTCATTATAAATTTGGCGTACTTCTCCACGCGGTGAATAACTGCACCGAATGGAATTAATACATAAAATAAAAAATAAAATATACGTGTGTAAAAATGCGGAGTCAAATTAAAAAAAGGATGGGAAAATCGCAACGAAGTTACGCGTAAATTAAACACCGAGTTTCCCCTAGTAAAATGTACTCTTTAATTAAATCTACTACATAAAATATTATGTGATAGATTTAAGGACGAAATTCTCCTTGATAACTTTACTGACTTATAATGAACAGATTAGGTATTAATAAGGTAAGTGTACGCTATTAATAAAATATGGTTGGTATGTACAGTAATAATGTTCAATTTAATAAAATTATGCATGAAAGTGTAACAACTGGGTGATAGGAAAAAAGTACAAAATTTCACACCTAGCAGAAAGTGGCAAACTAAACACTTTTGCCCGTTACGAAACTTTAAGGGAAAAAAGTTGATTTTCGAGATATTAGCTATTTAGTGTTTGAAATGAGGAAATTTGAAAACAAAATTGCCCACGATTAATTTATTTATAAATTTACTCTACAGAAATTGTTCAAAGTTTCCACCACCCTCGTCGATGCACTTGAGATATCGACTTCAGGACTGCCGGATATTGTGAAAAGACCTGCCTGACATTTCAGAAATATCGCCAAAAGCCGCAGCAATTCTTGCAGCGAAATCTTCCTCTCATTCCACAGGTGTTGAACAAACAAGGCTTTTATGTGACCCAAAAATCCATGTGCATCGGTGTGGGTGGTTTAAACTTGTAAAGTAAGTAAATGAATGAATCATCCGTAGGCAATTTTGTTTTCAAATTTCCAGCTTTCAATATTAAACAGCTGGTATCTGAGAAAGCAATTTTTTTCGCAATGTTTCAAAGTGGGAAAAATCTTTAATCTTCCTCTTTCTGGTAGGTGTGAAATTTTGTACCTCTTTTTCCTTACCACCCTGTGTGCAAGAAAATATTTGAGTGATATTAAAGTTTGCAGTCCTGTACAACACATTTATGTCGTCGAGCAAGGCGGCTTAATATCTGCGCATTCCCCAACATTAAATTACGCTATGATGAAACTATTTATTTAAATCTAACCATGCGTTCCAAGTTGCCCCCATTCCTTCCAAGTCGCGGGCCTTACTAAACGGCCTCTTTTCCCCTTCTCCCCCTCCAGCAGGTCGTTGGAGTGAGGCCATTGTTCCTCCAATGAGGTGACGAGGCCTGCGAGACAATGCCTGTCTCGACCAATGGGGGCGTCCGAGCTGAAGCGCAGCGTAACAATGGCTGGGCGGGACACAAAGCCTCCTTACTGGCCCATTGTCTTTGTCCAATTATAGAGCGACTTTTGTGCTCTCCACTCACCACTCACGGCCGCAGGGCATCAATTGTACCCTGACCAATCGCAACGCCTTGTTCTGGACCCCCCCCCCTTTTATNCCCCTTTTATTGAAAGCAGTATATGGAAGTAACTTTTTCTTAGGCTTTAAAAAACAGATCTTAAAGAGCGAGTCTTTGAAGATGAGCTAACGTGACGTACGGAGAATCGTCAAGAAACTGAACCATCAGTTAAATTCTAAATGTTCGCACTCATGGAAACATTTACGATGTAAATTATTAAAATCTCGAAAGTTAATCTAAGAAACTCCTGCATTTTTTTCGTTCCATATTAATGACATTATGCCTGGTGTGACATTGTTGAGGCCGTGAGCGGTGACACACCTTCCAAAAAATACCTCAACAAGGGAGAATAATGCGCTTTGATACTGTATTCCCAAGACCGAATGGGGAGAAAGAGGATTGAACTGAGTGAGAACAGCGGTGTACGTAAGCACCACTAAGCCCAGTCTTTAGCAACAACCGCAGATTGGTTGTGTGTAGCTATGCAAGTGTGAACTTTAGGTAGGGAACACGTGTGTGGTAAAAAATGGCAGTGGCACTCTGCATGAAGTCGCCCATTCCTTACACAGGTCATCCTAGATGCCTATAGTATGTGTGTGAAAAGTTTGATTTTTCAAAATTTGAATTCGAGGTGTTCGAAATAAACCCAAATTTCTGTGCTACAATTCCATATTTTCGCTATTGACATACTTGGGTGCCTCAGCTTTACCTAGTGAGCTCACTGCTGTAGGCGCAGGTGGCGTGTGAGGGTGTGCAAGAATATGTGTTCCAGGGCAGAATATTAGCGAGTCTTCTGTTGGAAAGAAAGTGTTATTTCAGTTTGACAATTTCATTCATGCATTCAAAGTTACACAAATGTGCTTTCCAGGGGCGTAAGTGAAGCTTTGGTTTCGGATGCAATCTGCATCGACAAGTTTTACTCAATTAAATTGCATTTAATTGGTACCGAAGCTATGGAATATTGATAACATCTTTTATTTTTATTGATTTAATCCCAGTCCATCGGTAGAATTCTCGGGTGTTTGGGCTAAATTAAATTTTCATTTTAAATGCCGTAAACTTTCGTTTTCTATTTCGCGTGTAGCCCTCGAACTAGTTAGTCACGTCACGTAGAAAATATAATATAAGTATTTATATATACCTCTGAAATTATTAATTTTATATATTATAACTATTCAAAATTTTTACAATATTCGTTTATTTTATATAACATTTCCATTTACTCGCATTCTATCTGCAGAAGTAATAGGTAGTTAGTTCAAGTGTAAACTTCGAGTAGACAGCATCAGCAGACTGCGACTCATACTACCGAGAAGCGCAGGTGACGCCAGTGGAAAGCCAGATTAGTCACGCTAACGATGGGCTCAAGCACACATCCACAAAAGATCATGAGACTCAGCCCGAGGGACCGAAATCAACCACGAGGACCAGACCCGTGAAGACACCACCGACCAGTTATAATTTTATATTGAAACATTTGTCATCAAGCGTGGGACAACCTCTTCCAGAAAATCTGAGCGGCACTTATTTGCCGTTTACGTTTGACCGCCCGTAACGAATAACCCCATGGGGAGCATCAGAAAGGCAAAATTCGTTCTAGAAGGTTCGATAGGGATCGAGAAGCATGATGGCACAGGAACAAAAGGGTCTCCGGCAGAACTAACGTGGCCAGTCGTGAGGGGTCAGTCATCGGTCAGTCATCGGCCAGTCATCGGTCAGTCGTCGGTCAATCAGTCAGTCACGCGCATACTCGAAGGCGACAGTACCCAAAGGGGAGCCACGCTCGGCGGGCAAGAAGAAAGGGAGCAGTATCGTGCGGGAGAACGGAAGACGCCATCTAGAATTCACCTTGTCCTCGGG
>VOMN01005860.1:0-23679 GCA_014899125.1 Orchestia grillus | reverse complement strand
GCTTTAAGGGTGCGACCACTCTCCACCACGGCTCAACTCAGACTATCAATAGAATTTCTATCAATAATAGTTTTTACTCAATGCCAAGTGGCACGTTACATTATCTCATAAAATCCTTACCACTGGAACTGAAACATTTTCTATTTTAATCGTAAAAAATGTTGCCTTCAGGGGTAACGCTGGTAATATAACGTTGCCTTTGGGGGGGTAACGCTGGTAATATAGCGCTGTTTTTGTAAAACTTCCTAAGTTGATAAACTTCTTGATCTGAAGCGAAGTCTATGGAGAATAGAAATTGTTCATTCCGAAATCAGTCGCACAGAAAGCATATACAAATCGAGGCTCCAAACAGTAAGACTGCAGCTTTACAATTGAATTGTAATAGTCACATTAAAACTTCTAATTAAGCTCAGCCAGACTACAGCCTTGAAGTTAATCCATTTTCTAATAGCGTAGCATATACAGGGACTGAAAAAAATAGTGGAAGCACATTGGAAAATTAACAAAATATATTTTAACACATTGACCGCGAGACGAGCTACCGGTGGGTCGTTTTGCCCCTCGGAAAATAATATCATCGCAGCCAACGTGTTAATATGGTGCAGGTACACCTTTTTAGGCAATTACAGCCTCAATTCTCCGAGGCATTGATTCATATAAAACGTGAATTGTTTCCAAAGGAATTTTAGCCCAAACTTCAGTTAAAACACCCTCCACTTCTTTTAGAAACGATGGCGGCGGAAACCGACTTCTTACTTGAATTTCTGAAATCGACCATAAATGATCAACTACGTTGAGGCCTGGGGATTGTGGTGGCCAGATGAGATGCTCAAGTTGATTAGAATGTTCCTCGCGCCGTTCTGTAACAATCCTAGCTGTATGGATGGGCTTCTCTAAACGCTTCGAAACATCTGTCTTTGAGAGCAGAGGTTTTCTAATTGTAGTTCTTGCGTAGAATCCAGATTTGTGCAGCTCCCGACGAACAGTTTTTGTGAAAACTGAGTTTTGTAGCCGTTCATTGATGTTTGCAGTGGTTTTGAGAACCGCGGTCTTGCGATCCTCTCTAACAATTCGATTTAGAGTCCGATGGTCTCTCTCAGACAACTTAGACTTTCGGCCAGACTTGTGCGCTGCTGAGGACGTTTTTCCTTCTCTTTCAAAAGCAGTCATTACTTTTGAGACAATACCTCTTGAAACGTCAAGCATTCGGGCAGTTTCTGTTACACCAGCACCTGCCATACGAGCACCAACAATTTGGCCTCTTTGAAAGTCAGAGAGGTCTTCCAGTTTTATAAAGTCATAACCATTTATTTCAGATATCTGTGAAACAGTTAATTTAAATAGCATCTCAAATAGCAACAATTATGAACAATAAAGCATTCAAATATTTCAACTTTTGATTGCTTAAAACATGTTCGAAGATTATGATTCCAAAGAGTTAGATGCTTCCATTATTTTGTCCAGCCCCTGTAAGGAAGGCAAGAGGCTTCTACACTCACAACTACACGAAATTACATTTGTTTTCACTGCACTGAATAACTTCTTGTCGATTAAAGAGGTCACGCTCAAATGAAACCATATTTCAATGGACATGGCAATAATTCGGCGTACCAGACTTCTTCTGAACAGATTACCCTGTTGCGAGCCAAACTGACCTGAATGTAAATTGAGTTTAACGTTCAAAAACAAAACAATCCGTCGGTTGCTTTGGTTCTGATTGTAAGGTCCAAAATGGTCTGCTTCGTTGCCGTGCTTAAGAAAAAGAACGGTCCACTAACTGCCCAATTTAATGGCAGGAATCATGCTCTAAGAATGAGCTCAGCGTCGATTGTGCTGCTGCCGAGACTGAGCTCGTGGCGATCGCCATTTGGACCGTAAAACAGCCAATTGGGGCGGCTGTTACGAAGAGAAATGACCACGGCTACAGCCGGTGCCCGCCCGCCATCTTAGCAAACATTGACTAAGCGATCACGTCTGTTCCTGGGACTCGGAAAAATTCTGTCTTGGCGACACCGCTTGCTTTTCTAAAGCCAGGTCGTCCCTTTACGGAACAAAATTGTTCGCCACAGCTCTGGGTTTAGTTCCGATTCGGAAGAGCTGAAGGACGTGTGAATAGTCTGAAAGAACAAAACATTTGCATTTCAGTTTTACTGTTTGGGATAACACGGAATACGAATCGAGTTTCAGTTATTTCAAAATTCTCGTTTGAGAGGAAAGAAGCAAAAAAATGGCTTTGATTTAGTTCAAAATAGTGGGGAGATATTTTCCGTCTTTGAATAAATTCGATTTTCTGTCTTGAACAATAAAAAGTTTGTTGCATGAAATGTCGTAAAAAGTAATGTTGCATGTTTGTTGCATGCACGCGTTGGTTGTCCGAGTGTGGTTAAACACAGCTGAAAATGTGATAGACAATCTAGTAATTATAGAAAAAAATATCAAGGAGTGGAGGTTTCGCTGACGAATTCATGTGTAATCCAAGCCTTCATTTAAATACATAATTATTGAAAACTTTCTTGCTTGGAAAATTGTTTTCATCCATCAGAATGCAACCAGATTAGCCAAGCCTTATCGCCAACATGCTTCACAAATGAGGTCAACGTTGTTCAGTAGTAGACATTCCCTTCATCTCATGAGGATACGTTTGATGAAACATCTGACATTGATTAGAAAAAACCAGCACCTCGAGTGTGTACTTCTTTATGACCTATTGATAACGAAGTTTTTCAAACTTTCAAGCAAGGAATGAAGCTGCCATCTACGCTGATGATTATTTAATTAAAGGGAAGCGCCTGCGTAACTTTACTACCAAGCTCCACGGGGAGAAAAGAAATTCTGTGATAATTCAGCTCATTTTCTCGATGTAATACCTTTTACAAGTTAATTTGTCGCCGAAACAAATGGCGATCAGGAACATGGAAGACAGAGATAAAGGTGCAGTAAGACTTCAGGTCCTGACAACTTCAAAGTCTGCTGACTTGACAACGCCTGCTGACCTGGCAACGCCTGCTGACCTGACAACGCCTGCTGACCTGACAACGCCTGCTGACCTGACAACGCCTGCTGACCTGACAACGCCTGCTGACATGACAACGCCTGCTGACATGGCAACGCCAGCTGACCTGACAACGCCTGCTGACCTGATCAGTCCGCCGTCATCACTCGTGCGAGTCGCATTTCAGCTTGGAACTCATCACTAACCAGCCTAGTGAACGAGTACATATTTTTAATGGTCCAGCTGGATAACCTATTGGAAGTGCTTTTAATATTTTTTTGTATTTTTCCTTTCACATTCAATACGTATGAGAGTATATTTCAGAAACCATTTTTTCCCCGCAAATTTGACCGTCAGAGGTAGCTGTTCTCGTAGATTGAGCAATTTTAGTCATGTTCGCTTAAGCATGAACAAAATTCTGTTGTTTTTCAGCTATTTAATTTACCGTAATTACCACACCAAAGGAAGCTCGGGCGCTGAAATCAATTTTGAGCACGTTGGTTTTCTAAACTTTTTGATTTAATTGCTGTCGATGAGACTTACTGAGTCAGGAAATCGATTTTATGTGCGATTTCACGTGCTGTAATCGTAAGAGAATAAATATATTGGAAATGCTCTGTTGGAAGGTTTACAGGGAATCTGAAAACTGCTTCTAGCTACGAACGTTAGAAAACTGAACAGTGACAGAGATGAGTGAGAAATACTGTGGAACAATATGTAACTCACTTCTTGATCATTAAGTTTTCTTTACCTTTGTCATCGTCCAGCGGGGAATGTATGAGTTTATGGAATATTAACTCTAAGTTAAAACTTCCAACAGAGCAAATGCAATTCTTTGTTCGGGCTTCAATTTAACGCTAATATTGTCAATCAAATGAGACTGAACTCAAAGACTTGGTTTCATCAAATGTTCGATTGACCATTTTTCAATCAAGTATTAGTAAGTCAACGTGAGTCCCAGGTCATTATTTACGTCACTCTTATGTTTTCTTGTGTTACTCGTTATTGAATGAATTTCTGTGTAATTTTAGTTTTATTGACGAAGATGTAACGGCAGGAGCTGTGCTCTTATGTGCTCTCAATCATTTCCAGGATTTCAGGTTTGAAAGCACCTTGAGTAGGCCAAAATAACCAAATGTTGTGCAACAGGGAATTAACTTTATTGAGTTGTTTTGCCAGACTTTCTTAGAGATTGTTAGTGATGACATGTTTGTCAGTCCTTCTTAGGGATTGCTAGTGATGACATGTTTGTCAGTCTTTCTTAGAGATTGCTAGTGATGACATGTTTGTCAGTCCTTCTTAGAGATTGCTAGTGATGACATGTTTGTCAGTCCTTCTTAGAGATTGCTAGTGATGACATGCTTGCCAGTCCTTTTTAGAGATTGCTAGTGATGACATGTTTGTCAGTCCTTCTTAGAGATTGCTAGTGATGACATGTTTAGCGTAGGTACTGCAGACGAAGTGTCTGGCTCTAATGCGAACGCAGCACCGCTTTTTCGAGAATTGCTTTCCCTTTACCGTCAACGGGAATTGTAAAATCCACTTTCAGAAGAATGCTGTTAGTTTTCTATCGAAGGCTTAGTGCAGCCTAACTGCGTATGCACTTAAGGCTTCAACTAGTTTTTTATAAGCTAAAAGCAGCCTTACTTCATATATGCACAATGATTCAGTTAGTTTTTCGTACGGAGCTAAATGCAGCCTCTTGGCCGAAACAATTCAGTTGTTATGAGGTCAATTAAACAGCTCTGAAGTCGAGGGACAGCTTTAGTCTTAAATGGCTAACTGGTAACATAAAATTCCCCGTGGGTGGAAAGTATAGATTACATTTCCATTTCAGGCATAGATTAATAAGACGGCCTTCGTATTCTGTTTACAGGGAATTTCATTGTTCACAGAAATAAGAGGTTATTTTTTAGTTGCAGGACCAATTCCCCGAAAAATTCCATGAAAAGCTTGGGAGTTCTGAGCGAAATTTCGTCTGATTAAGTTTTGAAGCCATTGGGGGTGACGCTACAAAGCGTTTCAAAGCGACGCTTCCCCCTCATCTGAGTACCATATATGTTCGGTCGACTCTTCGCCTCAGCTCCCCAAACTCACACCAAAAAAGAAGATGCCAAACTCACTACCATCGAATGATGCCACAATCGCATGATGCCGCTTTCGCATGATGCCGCCATCGCATGATGCCGGGCATCGCATGTGATGCCGCTATTGCATGATGCTACCATCGCATGTGATGCCGATATCACATGATGCCGCAATCGTATGATGCCGCAATCGCATGATGCCACCATCGCATGATGCCACTATCACATGATGCCGCAATCGCATGATGCCGCTATCGCATGTGATACCGCAATCGCATGATGCCGCCATCGCATGATGCCGCTATTGCATGTTGCCACCATCGCATGATTTCGCCATCGCATGTGATGCCACTATCGCATGATACCACTATCGCATGATACCACTATCGCATGATGCCATGATGCCACAATCGCATGTTGCCGCTATCACATGATGCCGCCATCACATGTGATGCCGGCATCGCATGGGTTACAGCCATGTCTTCCTGACCCCACTGACCCTGATGAAATGTGCCGATTTTTCTAATCGTTAGCGTGTAAGTCATATAATAAAAATAAAATAAAGCCTTGAATTTCCCAGCAAATGGATATCTTTTTTACACCATTACGTCAAGTCTTTTTAAACGATGATAAAAGAAGAGTTCTAGTTTCTATATATTTTAAATGTACAAGGGTAATACAGGGGAGCCCATGAGTAACTCATCTTTCCAATTAGGATGCCATGTTTTAAAAGGATACAATATAACTTGGTATACTATTTACTCATCACTGCAAAGCTCTTTTACTTCTGAGCCACCCTGTACATATGTATGATGAAAGGCGTGCAGTCGCCGGTCCGTAAGTGTACAAGAATAATACACATTTCCAAAGCTGGAATTTTGCCAATAGCTTCAACCTATAAACCAATATCCACTTTATCTATCTTCAGGACAATGATCGAAAATAAATAATACAAAATATGCATCGTTTTTAGAGTGGCATTCGATTATTACTCATTTACTCTTTTGATTCAGAGTAAAGTTGAAAATTACGATAAGGATCATTTCAAGTCAACCGTATCTTACTTGTATTCCATTCAAAAATACCCAACATTGAATCATTTTTAAATTAGCAGAGACCCGTTCACATTGTCGAAAAAAATATTTTATCAGAGAAGTAGACAATTTATTGGCTTAAGGTTTGACCCATTTTATGTATAAGTATTCGTCCTGAAAACTTTAATTTTAATGAGGCACCCTAGCAAATTCTACAATTATACAATATCGATTGTTCCTTAAGATATAATTCTTGGTGCATTACGTCGTAACGTTTCCATTAATGATATTGTAACTATAAGCAATGGATCGTTTATACTTTTCGCAGATGACGCTACTTTTGAAGTTAATTCTGCCGCATTTCAGGGGCAGCCGATAATATCGATAGCATAATCTCCACCGTCAGCCGTCGGCTCCTCCTGAATACATTAACACCCTTTACAGACAAAGCTTGTTTACCGGTACTTCCAAGCCTCATCTAGCTGCTGCATCGATTAGACGGTGCACTTACGTCGCAACAAAGTGTCATGTGTCTGAGTGTTTGATGACAAATTGTCTTTAGCGTAAATTGTGCATGCGATCGGTAAAATGAATGTTATTGGACAATGTACGGTGTATCAAGGTGTATCGCGTGCACCATGCTCACACTCTCATATTTATTTGCGTGTCCTAAGTATAGGTCAGTCGCGGGTACTAAGCTTCTGTGCCCCTACAATTAATTAAAATAGATTTTAGATGAATTGCTCACTTTTTTCTACAAGCTTATGAAAGTATCTTGATTCATCTTTCAAAGCACTCGAATCTCAGGAAGACGTGCCGATATTTTCCGCCATGTTTGTCTAGAAAATTTTTTGATAAAATTTAACCATCACCAGCTCGGGTCACCTGGAAATTTAAGTGAAATATTTCTAGAATATCATTTGTTTCCTCTCATACACCACTCGTCGCAAAATTCTTAAAATTAGTCTTAGTTAGATTTGACATTTTCTGCAACGAAACATTTCCCTTGCACTGTAGCTTCCAATCCTCTCCCCTTTGAACTGCATGAAAAAATAAGCCAATATCTATTGCAAATGAATTTCAAGAAGCATATAATTACATATTGACAGTTGAAGGCAATTAGAATATCCCACAAGATAAGACCTGAAGATAAGAAAAAAAAGGATACAAAGCAGAATGTCATGCACGACCAGAACTAAAGCTTCACTGAAGTCAGAAGATATAGAATATCCAACCAGCTTTGTATGTAGGTTAGTTAAAACTAAACCGTCCATGGTCTATTGAAAAGTGAGATATTAGGACGTGATTGTTTCACCTGAATAATAAATGATGATCAAAAATTGAAAAAGAAGCTTAAAGCATCGTCGAAGCTCGTGGTCGCAATAAATAAATAAATTGTGGTCTGACAAATAGAGGAACAAACTTGTTCGAAGAAACATTGAATAAAGGCCAAAAAGTTCGAATATATCTAGGTTTTGAAATCATTAATTTGAAGATGCAGAAAAATGAATCCTAACTTCAAACTTCTACAACCTTCTTTTGAAGGGAGGACCTGATTTTCTGATCCAACAACATTCAAAGCGACGGCGACATCGCGAAATACTATTAACAAATTTTCGTGACCGATGTACATTTGGGACTACTACCTCAGAAAATATTGAGCTATACGAGTAAGCACGTCAACAACACTGGTCGGGGACCGTCCAGTGAACACAATCAATCAAATCTCAGGCGCGATCACTCCCTCTTATGGAACGCGCCTCGGAGCCCACCGCGCTGGTTTGCATCGAGGCAGGCCTGCTACAGCGGAGGCTGCGGCTGTGCAAGGATACATGAGTGGAATACCGCCAGTGGGAGATGTGATGGTCACAAACAGGCTGGAGAAAATAATTCGGAATAGTTCGATGAAACAATTCGATAATTAAGGGTGCTATATTCATTGCAAAAAATTACCGGGTTATAAATTTTGGTGAAAATCGTTTAATAGTGACTCTCGATGAATAGATCGGTAAGATAAGGGTCGATACTTCGAGGCATCAATTTATTGTACTGCAATTGTACTGTAATTTTTCATTAAAAATATTTACTGAAATCTAGATTTCATGTCTACACTATGCGTTTAGATGCAAGAAGAAACTTCAATGGAATAGACAGGGGATACCCGAGTACCTTCTCATTTATTGTCCCTGTAAAAATTTCGTCGCGACGCCTCTGAAGAAGACATTGCCCCTCAAATAATCCACTTTCGATGCCGCTAGTACCGAGTGTCAGGTACACTGAAGGCCTGTTCCAGACTCCACGTACATAGGTACGGCTGTCAGAACTGCTGTCTAAAAAATACAGGAGCGAATCTCTAAAAATGATTCAAGTTCCCGAGACTACCGCAGACACTCAATGGGGTCTTAGAAATCCAGACCAATCCATTTACGGAGTTACCGTAAATGGCAAGGGCTTTTAGGACGGTAAGAGGCAGCGCCACTAGCGGCCGCGTCCCTCAAAACTCCGTGATTGATGGCGCGTTAACGACTAGACCTAATGCGCCCGCCCGCGCAGTAACCCGCCGCTCTCTTGAGTGGCTTCTACGGTGCATACATCGGTCAGCCAAAGCTTTAGGGCTCTTCACACGATCAGTCAATGTCTGAAGATAATGTTGGCAAACAACCAAATAAGTGCATCGAGTGATAGCTACGTCGGATGTCATGGGGATGTAGGAGAAACATTCTGGAGGCAGATTGGAGTCGAGATAATCGAGAGCAAAGTTAGCATTCGATGTCCATCCTTGTATGCCATCCGACACTGTCTTCAGACATTGAGTGATCGGGTGAAAGGCTCTCAATGTGACAACTTCCTGCATTCTTTTCGAAAGAAGTCGGGCTGTGCAAACCGTTAATGAATTCCGAATGAAATGCTTGCTTCCATAGGCTTGAGGTGATAACTTATTTAAAAGCCCTTTCCGTTGGAAGTTGTGTGAGCGATTCGCCTAATGTAATAACCATTTGGTTTTGTAGCGTTCAATTTTCAAACCACCCTCTCAAAAAAATTCATGATAGAAGATTTGCTCATCAAATTTGATCACATCCCGTAAATTTACTCGTTTACAAAGTATAAACGTTTTTATAAGATATTTTCTAAGACACGCCGTGAGATCGTTGGTTATTTAAGTTTGGGCATTAACGTTACTCTTCTGATTTCAATAATTACGCAAGCGTTAGGCCTGTCGCAACCAAGCTGGCTGTAGCGGAGGCCACTCACCACACCTGGAAATTTGGGTCGCAGTGAACACCACCTCAGATGACCGCTGAGTTTGGTTTTTAGAGTCCTGTTAAAAAAAATCCATGGGGCAAAATTTTTTAATTGAATTAAAATTTTTCCGAAGTTGAAACTGTATAGCAAGCAGATGACACGGTGAAAATCACTCTTCTTCAGTTGTGTGGGGGATTCATTTGATTATGGGATATTTTGAACGTATTTTCATGGTGCTCCGAGCTGAGAGAGAGGGTACCTTACTTATGGCCGACCTTGAACTACAGACCAGAACTGCTCAGGGTGGGGGTCTGGGAACAGGTGCCGGTACGTACGTGAGCCATCAGCTACCGGTGCCGTTTTATGTGTTTCTATGCCGTCCTAGTTGCTTACAAAACAAATAGAAAACGAAAAATTGTTAATTTTTATTATATTCATTAAATGTGTCGTTTCTGGTGTAAAATAATGTTAAATATTCCTACCAAATTTTACCTGTGCGTAGTACATTGAAAAATAATGTCGGTCCTTCACACCAGATAGCTTGAAAAGCATTGCTATGTGTAGATAACTCAAGGCACATATATCAGGAGAACGTTAAAAACCTCAGGCACACAGTCTATCAAATGCTCTATGAGCTCATCCTGCAAGAGAGGAGCTCTGAGTATCGAAGCTCGCTGTATTTCCTGTAAGCTTTGAAGGACAATCTTCTTCAGTGCACCCCATGGAGGAAGCATCACAAATCGATCACTACGTATTGGATTGACGGTGTCAGCCTTTTCTGTTTCCTTAATTGTCTTCAAACAATAGAGGTTCCTGCACTTTCTCAAATAAATGTTATTCTTCAAAGTTTCCTGTGTTATGTAAGATAAGCAATTGATTTTGAGCCCGTTATAGAATAGGCATATTTTTTGAACAGTTTGTGAGTTGCAATCATACTATCCTCTGGGTCGTCATGAGAAATTACGTTTCCATCTCTTTCCAGGTTTCAGCTTCTCCACTTGTTTACTAGATCCGAAGTGCGTTCGATTCGAGAGCAAATCTTTTCGTGCAAACATCGCAAAGTTAAAAATTACAAAGGAATCCGAATACCTTAAATAATATTCAATAATTTTGTTGTAAATTTCTTAAACCGAATGTGTATTACAAGTTTCCAAAAAAGTCATAAACTTTTTTTGAATTACTATAGCATCATGGGCACTATAATTATTTTCCTGACTTCTCGAGCTAAGTCACAACTAAGATGAAAATTTTGGTATTTTCGTCTCTCAGAACTGGAGATGTTTCTCTAGACGTTTCTCGTGCGACGATCAGTCCTATACCTTCGAGGATTAAAAGGGTTGTGTTGTGGGGAGGATCTGAATAGGGAGACTTGGCTCAGATATGCTTCGTCTGAACTTCAAACTGAACGAATTTCACAATCATAAAGAACAAGAATTTAAGCCCGATTCACGGCAGAATATGTCGAAGATTCAGCCCACGATTGATGTTTAGTAAATCTAATAGAAGTCATTTCACGAAGTGCGCATAAATCAGTAATTTTTTTTTCAACAAACCGTTGTAAGAAATCTGAGACTAATTCAATCAAATTTGATAGAGAAGCATCTCAATTAGAAGCATTACCTACATTTTTGTGTACTTTGCCATCGGTTGTGGAAAATGAGTTTATACATGAAGAACAAGCGAAATTTTATCATCCAACAGTACAAATAAAGAATGATACAATCAGAAAACTTTTTTACCAGAAAACTGCTCAAGTTTGACACAATACTTGTCAGACTGACACGTGATCGATACGCGGAAACTTCAGTGACCGGAGGTCGACTTCAATCTTAACGTTCCCGCTCTTTTAACGAAGAAAATAAGGCGTCCAGTGCCCAATGTTCCATGTTCTTCCCCCGCACCTACTCGTAGGAGTGGACGGCCCCACACGTTTAAAAGACTTTGCTTCAAACGATTTCCTACAATTGATTTATTTTTTTCGTGGGGAAATATCAGTTTTCTTTTTTATTGACAGTGGTGTTGTACAGATTGTTGCTTAAAAGTTTTTCAGGCAATCTTTACAGGGCGAAAATACCAGCCAGTTAAAATTCCCACCTCTGAATTCCAGTGAATATGTGTCCTCTTCAGCGCCTGCTCTATCTTTGCTGGAGCTGAATAAGAATAAAAAATATATAAACATTTAAAATATATACATATTTCGATTACATACCAGTTTCGCCGTTACATATTTTCTATATAGTGTGCTTATTTTCATCATAAATGATTTCTAGAGCAAGCTCACGAGGGGTGGGTGCGGAGGTGCCATCATTGTACTGGTGACAATTCTCGCTCTCGTCAAACTGAAAGTTATTCAACGTCGAAAGTACTCAAGGGCTCTCCGGATGATCCAGTGAGCTGAATGGCAGCTCCGTTTCGTTCTTTTCAAAGATTTTATTCCTTTCGGGTCTTAGATTCCCCACACTTAAAACCCACCGGTCCCATAGTGTTCCATATCCCATTAGTCTTCAAAATACAAAGCTTGGTGTGACTGGGCGCGGAACAGAAAATGAAAATATGCCATAAAAATGGGTTCTAGAGACGGGTACGTAGAATGATTTCAGAAACCATAGTAATATTTGAAAAAAATTCTGTGCACATAGCTGAGAGAGAAAAAACGTGGATGCAAAAAAAAGTATTGGGCTGGGAGATTTTGAAAGATTGTCCCTTATTGTAAACGTATTTATCATGGTGTGAAACCTATCAACAACTCCAGAAAAAATAATTTCAGTGGCCTCTGTCGCTCACTAAAGTCTAAAATTTACTCAAACATATTCACAGGTTCGATGGATTCAGTTTGGACAATGATTTGAATAACCCTGTTCACCAACCAAACTACCAGCAGTCGAGGCTGCTAGGAACTTCTCGATTCACTCGTGCTACCTGCCACGAATGAGTTAATTTAGAAAAAATAATCGCTTTCAAATCTCTTGAGCAATGAAGACTGCGATGACGGAGTAGGTTCCGAATGCAAACAGCTTCGCACAATGCCCCGTCTGCACTAATTCAGATGAATGTCTGCACTATAATTCAAACGAATGTAGCGGCTCTCTAGCCGTTGAAACCTCTCAAACTGTCCTGGATTGATTTCTCTACCACGATAATTTTCTTCAACAGCTGCTCAACTTTGCATCGAAAAAACATATAAATTCTATGATAGAAAATTCTGCTCTGAGTTAGCTTTTACCCTCACCGCCATGCGTCAAACTCAGGGACCTCCAGAAATATGCCTACCTCTCGAGATTCAAGCTTCTCCACATCCGTTTACATGTACTTTAATGGAACACGTGTTTCCGAATTTTGTCCTACAGAATCTACAAAATTAGAATATCGTAGTAGAATACACATTTACCCTATTACATTCAATTATCACGTTGAAAGTAAATACGCTGCATCGTCATAGATCCTCCAGCAAAAGAGAGTCCTGGAGCTCTAGCGATGCTAGTGTGCGCCATAGGCCTGTGCTGGACTCTCCAGCGCACCCTGGGTACGTCGCACTCAACTTTGTGTTAAATGCTAAATAATATTGATAATGATGCGCTCCAGTGGAACGGGAGACGTATGTTGAAAATCAGCGTGCCCACTGACTAAAAACCTACGAATGTGGTGCATAAACAACAATGGAGTAACCGTGCATCTTTTGCACGTGCTTCTGCTTAATTGAAAAAGTTTTGTGTCACTTGAATGAATTTATAGTTACAAAGTTTACTAATTCGTATACAATTTGGTAGAAAAAATTACTTAGTTTTTCAGCGTGAAACTTTGTTAGGAAATTTAGGTCTTTGTCTCCAGGCCCTAGCTTACAATGTATTTTTATAGCACCACAGGTTATGGCTTTGTGATAGTAAGTCTGTGGGATACAACGAGCAAAGTTCTTTCTCCCGATCGACGGTATTGGTGGAATAGCCTATTGGAATTACGAGGTGAAATGCAAATATTGTGTGCCTTTTATTTCCTTTCACTGCGTTCTGCGTTTAATTCTTCTACAGTTATTGATTGCTTTCGAAAAAAACGGAAAAATTCGATTTCAGATAGAGCTGTGAAATCTCGTACCTTTCATCTATTACAAGTGTTGACGTAAAATCTATGTGATTTAGAAAAGACTTCCTCTCTGATAACAGAAGCAGTAAGTTCTACAGCATTCGAACAAGCATGAAAAATACCAAGCTGAAAAATTTCATGAAACTGTCGGTTTAAAAACCTATATCTAGGCTTCGCAGAAACTCTCCCCATGTTCCCTAGTCTCCTAAAAATTCTCTACATTGTTTCAGAAGTTGGATCAGATTTATCTGTTTAACACTAACACTTTATCTCGTAAAACTGGTAGAACTTTGGAAAAATCAGGCCGATAATGGTGGTATTACCTTCCTAAACAGTATTTTCTGAAGAAATTTATCGACAGGAATATTATTTTTAAGATCGAATTTTGCGCAGCATTTGTTTGTGATTGAAGAGTGTACTTGAAGATACAGTTTTTAGAGGACCATCGGTTCAAGTGTTGTACGAGCCCTCGGTAAACGATAATTATTTTGCGATTTAAGAAGTCCGCGATAACTATATAATTAAATATTTTAGATAATCATGTTAAAAATCTAAAGAGGTATTTACAAAGGCAATGTAATGAACCTTTGAAGTGCTCTTCGGAACGAACGTATGTGCTGTGCCGAAGAAATTAGAGCGAGAGATGGAAGCAAACAACTTTCAGTTCCGGCCAGCTCCGAGCAAAGAAGGTTGCAAATTTACTGCCGACTTAACTGGGAACCCATCTGCTATCGCTTCCTGACAGCGCTCGTATCTTTACTGCCTTACAAATAAGTCTTACGGCTGAATGCAGAGCTACTTTGCAGCGCTTCAATAAACTAAAACTTACACAAAGACTCCGTAAATTTTTTTGTGTGGCCCTCACAATGTTCAGGAAAAAACAGAGCTCCTCAATGGGAGCCTGTACCGAAAAAGAGCTCCATAATGATTCTGCCGAGGCTCTTGGGATCAGCAATCGAAAAATAAGATAATGGCTCGTTAATTGCACGGTGGCTCGGATTTTGCCTCATTTCGATTTTTACTGGCGGACCCTTCCGAAGTTGGCGAATTTCAATCGAGCGGAATGGCACTCACCAGATTCAAATATTTCTAAAACTTGTACATTCAGACATCTCGATGCCACGGCAATTGCTCTTTTCCACTCTAGGTTCAATAGAAATCTGACTGTGAATTAATTTCTTTTTAGGAAAATTTCAGAACCTCTTTGCAAGTTGACACGAAAGAACACATGCCTGGATGCAGTTGATCGAAGATGAAATTAAAAAAATTATTCATAAGTTCTAAAGCAATTTTTATAATTTTCTACATTCTCCAAGATGAATATTTAGCAGACAACCTGAATTTTCCGCGGGATTGATTCGATCTGGATTCAAGAAATTCATGTCCATGAATATGGAGCCCATTAAAATGCTCACTGAATAAACCATAAGCAAAATTTTCCTTTCTTCTCATTCGCGATAATTTGGTGATTATAAGTCAAGTTTTACGTGCGATCCGTATTTTAGAGCGAAATTATTCCATCGAGGAGGAAATTGGGCATGTTTGGGGGCGATGCGAATTGCAACGTGACTGTTTCCCTTGAAGTGAGAGGCGTGCATGCTAATGAGAGCACCAGCTTTTCTCGGAGCCTGGAATTTGCCCGCGTCCGACGCTTGAGTTTTTGCTGTGTTCTAGAGATGCCACTGGCTCCGTAATGCGATAGGGAGCGTTAATATTCATTAGTTCTGATTCATGGATGATTTGCTGGCTTCCCATTTACGTGACCTCATGTGGGCCGAGCGGCAGCTTTGTTTTGCCAAACGTACGAGGTGATTTGTGAGCCTTATATCAGAGTAGAGTTTTTGAGCTGCGAGCGTTGTATCAGAGAAGAGTTCTTGAATTGCGAGCATTGTATCAGAGTAGAGTTTTTGAGCTGCGAGCATTGTATCAGAGTAGAGTTCATGAGTTGCGAGCCTTGTATCAGAGTAGAGTTCTTGAATAACTCAGGGCTGCTAGGAAACAAAGCGTCCCTTGCTAAGGAAAACCATTTCTGATTATTGTCTTTGGTTAAACTCGAGTCATTAAAAACTATGAGGTTGAATTGGAAATTTTAATTGGATATTAATTATTGTGTTGGTCATTGTTTCAATAGAAATGTTGGAAGTTCGAATGTGTGTGTCCTTTTCAGTAGCAGTTCCGCTGATACGTAAATCCTCAGTCGACTGCACTTACGTACCATTGCCGGGAAAGATATGTTGCAGCACACAACACACTTGCGATTGGTGGACAGCCGTCAGTTTAGGACGATTCCTCAGTCGCAAATGTCCTATGAAGTCACCTTATGGGCTCTTCACACGATCAGTCAGTGTCTGAAGACAGTGTCAGGTCGAAAGATAAGGGACTGACCAGTCCCGTCCCTTCCGACGTGATTTCAGAAAATTAGCTTTCGATGTCCTCATTTCGGTGTCTGCCAACACTATCTTCAGGCATTGACTGATCGTGTGTATGTCCTTTTAGCAAATATACAATCGTTCCTTACTATACAACGCGTCATCATACGATATTTTGCACTAATGATTTCTTTTGGTTCATCATTTTTTCAGTTGCTTGTATTTGTTCGCTTGTATTTGTTCCTAGTACCCCGAACACTTATTGATGAAATAATTCTATAGTTCAACAATATAACTCTTACTCAATTAAAAATTATATAAAAAATACCTTCAACCCCAAGTACTTCAACGAAGTATTGTTTGTCTGAAAGGATTGTGTATGATTAACACTGCTGAGCCCTTGAATTTGAAGTTCAATTATCGATTTCAAACTTTGATTTATAACGTGACAAGAATATTTCTTGCTTTCTGTTAACTCACATGAAAAAAAATTGTTTTGCTTCATTTATTCATTCATTTTGCTCCTTTTGTTTATTTAATATGCTCGAAAATTAATTCAAAATCTATCAAAAGATATTTGCATTTTTTGGAGATGTATCTACTTTTCTTTATATCATCAAATGATATAGGTTTCTTGCATACAACACAGCTCTTTTCTCCAATTTCTCAACTTAGCGACATTGTTTCGGCTCAACTCTCAAAAGGTTCCCAATAATTTCGGTGAAAACGATACCTAACCGCAAAATGAAATCTTAGCCTTAAACATGGTTCTAAAAAGTTTACAAGCTTTATGCGAGTTTTAGAACTCGGTGAACTAGATCAACATCACGCTCTGACATACGATTCCTATTGTTTGAGATGAAACAATGGAAACACCTCTCCAGTTGCAGGTAACGAAGCATTGTGCTATGGCTTCCATCACTGTTTGCCGACAAATGTAGGTTTGCCTCGCAAATTGGAATCATGTAATCGATTTGAACTTTAATTGCTCATGTTGGCTCTCAATAGGCGACTGCAAATACGATTTAGAGGCTGTATTTTCAAAACTGAACTGAGGGTCGTATTTACATCACAAGTTTGGATTGTGATGACGGTAGATTTTTTTAAATTGGCGTCGCTATAGCTGATTTGCATTGAGAATATTTTTATTTTACTCGCTCAGCATTTCGAATATCATGTTAATCTAGAACGCGAAGTTGACCATTACTGACGTAAACGCATTTGTAAAGGTGAAATCCGGGTAAATTTTCTAATATCTACCGGAACTTCGAGTTAACACGAAGCTAACGGGCACGGTTTCGGTCATTTACGAGTTTCACCAATACGTGGTTGCAAATCAATAACTAAAATTCAAAATTCCAGGGTTTTCTTCATCGCATTGCTGATACTTGTGTTGCGGAGCGAGATTGTCACAGCGTTGTGAAAGATACCCAAGGCTGTGGAATATTTTGTGGCTTGTAACCTGTTATGAAACGACTGGTAGATCAATTTTAAGCTCTAGGGAAAATGAAGGATAATTTGAACCTGCTATATGGAAAATTTTCTGAAGTAACGACCTGCTCAGCTCATATGAAGAGGTGTAGAACCTTACATCAAAATGAGGATTTCTCAGAATGCAGCTCTACTGGGAAATCAATTCTAAAATTGAAGAAGCTGCTGAAAGCGGTCAGTGAATTATGCTGGGATGCAGTTGGAAAAATGTTAAAATTTACTTAACAAACGTCTTACATTTTTTCGACTGATGCTGAATAAGTAGTGAAATTGTAGCGAACTCTCAATCAACGGCGTTGATTGTTCTGACATTTATTTTGTATTCACTGCTGGAAAATTCATTTACTCGAGTACGGTAAAAACAAATATGACATGCATGGTTAATGAAGTTTTTTCCAATCGATCACTCAATAAAAATTGTTTAGAGAAGAATTCGAGTTGAGTTACTATGCCATTAATTTTCATATAAATCATTATAAAAGAAATGAATTAATCTCCAGGTGCACGAATATATCTTCAAAAAAGACCGAAGCTTGAACAATGTCATTAAATTCCTAAACATTGTTAACTCTTGAGAAAGATGCTCAGAACTCATTTCACATTTCACTCTGATTTCAATGTTCACATGTTAAGCATGAAGACTCGCCTTAAAATAATGGTAAAAAGGAATAAAATAAAATATGGTGACTGGAACAAGCTAAGTGACCCAGTAACCAGCCCTACACTGTCAGACCCCAGTCACGCACAGGCACCCGGGCAGACGTGAGAGAGGAGTCATGGACGAGTCAAGGAACAGGTAGCATTACCACCACCTATGATGACCACCATCATCACCACTACAATCTACACCACCTCGTGAGATATGAAAGGAAAGGAACGGAGGCTAAAAGGAAGCGGCTGAAAGCAATTGTGTAGAGCTAGACCGTGTTTGTGGCAGGACAAGACCCACTGATGCAGCGGCTTATGCTGGAGTGGCCGAAATAGCCCCTCAAATGATGGCCATGCAGCCTAATTGTTTGGCCGAGAGATCTATAATTATTTCTAATTTTCGCCATGTAAATGCAGTTTTCTCTGCCGGATAGTTTATCACCGACGGGGCGGCGAAAAACTATTAGGTCTCCAACTAAGTTTCCGAACTTGATAAATAAAAATAAATGAAAATTTTCTCACCGGAAACTTGGTTTTTGAGTCCATCTCGCGCAGAATGCCCTTGCACATCATATACGTATTGGATGCATTCGCTTGTCATACAATGCAATGCTCGACCACATTTTGCATTTTTTGGCTAAAGTTCGGAAACTTAGTTGGAGACCTAATAAGACTGAAGAATAATTGAGTTATGGAGTGAGCTAGGGGCCTGAGTGCAGTATGGTGTGAAATTAAGGACAAGATTGTCCCTAATTTGACGCTAATGCAGTATTTCAGCTAATTATGCTGGGCCAGGACCGGATTGTAGAATGAATAACCCTTTGAGTTAGTGTTGAAAAATATACAGAATAAATGTCAGTATGAACGTATAGATAGAGTAATAGATATACGTACGTAAACTGTAGAAGAATTTGCATTCAATGATTAATCGGATTCTACGACCATTAGAGAACTGTAGGAACGAATGGAATTTGATTAAAAGTAATCAACAGGGCGCGTCTTCTTTTCACAGCGCTAATGTCACCCTGGCAAGGCTCTACGGAAAAAGATGAAACGTTTTCCCCGCCACAAATTTGAAGCGAAGGCCCCTCGGACCCCTATTCCTCCAAGCATTTTTGAAGGCTCGTACATCTTCCAGAGCTGCCCTCTCATTTCAGGTACATTGAGCCTGTCGTCATTGGGACGATTTATTCAACCTCTTGAGAGAAATGGGACGCGTCAGGAACAATTTTGCACTCATCGTTCAAGAATGTTTTTGTCAGAACCGCCAGAAATCTGGAATCAGGTCTTCCATGCATTGCGACCCGAGCTAATTTTCCAGCTCAAAATTCCGATGAATTTTCTCGAAGCTATTTTTTACAGTTTATTCACAGCCTGCATGAAGCTTGCGACATTTGTTTTGCCCATCGTGTGTGATTTTATAAGTACGTAAATGCAGGTATTATTAGTTTGCAGAGCAGATTATTAATACGAGGCGAGGTAAATGAGTTACTGTAATCCAGGAATCTAAAATTGTTGAGTAATTGCTAAGCTACCATCTCATGTCATAGCAGACATTCCATTTAGAATTCTACTGCATAATAGTAACCCAGAGCTGCTTGCTTGCTTGGTCCATCCGTCTCTTTGTCACGCTCTTGAGGATTTAGGATTTAGATAATAGAAAATTCCCGGGTCCGTTTTCTAACTAATCAGATAGACTGTCAGAGAAGGCAGTCCGTACCAGTGATTCTGCGAATAACAATGTTTCATGTCAGATTTACCGTAGATAAAGAACATCTTAGGAAATTAAGATCTTTCTTCCTGCCGTTTTTGGTGGGGCTCGTCTCTTCGTAATGAATCAAAATCCGTTTGTTGTGATTCCACCTACGGCTGACGATGACCTAATGTGAGAAGTTGTACGGATTTGAACATTATTTATTGCTCAGTCAGCATCCAGAATATTCCTAATGAAATTCTACTGTCGAATTTGGTATGAAGCGACGTTTGACTATCGATGAGTTTGGTTCAAATGATCAACGCTGGATCTTATTTTAACCCAAAAGCAATTCCTATGTAATTGATCAATCGAGAAAGTGCCTGTGCTTGAATTTCAAACGCGCATTCAAATTGATTCAAGTTGAGATGTCTTTCGATCGTGGCTCTATTTAATCGAATAAAAATGATACGAACTGAAGAAATAAAATTTTTGAAACTTTTGAGAAAATTCCTAATTCTTTTGGTCGCGTGAACGACGCATTGAGACTAGGTATATTCTTTGTACGTAAGGCTTTAATGTTAAGTTTACCAGTACCAGGCACTGGAGGTTAGAGGTAACTTCCACCAGGTTATTCGCCAGGTGATGGGTTGTACCATTTGTTATTTGTTATGAGCAACGGGAACGCTGGGGCAATATCGACGAATGTATCACACTTCTTTCTCAAATTACCGTTGTTTGTCAAGAACGATTCATATTAAGCGTAGAAAATTTACGCGGAAACCTAACTGTGTTACAGCTCTTTGGAGGTGAGCAAAAATTTCAGCTCTGATGACTGAAATACAGGAGTACTACAATGCCATGATCGGGTAAACTGAGGAGCAAGATGTTCACGTACAGAGAGCTGTGCAAAATAGACCTGCACATGAGACAGTAGGGAGATACAAGAGTGCTGCTTGTCTGAGGAGTCGAGAGCACGAGTAGCGGTAGCATCGAACGTCATAGAAGCATCGGCGGAGCAAGTCCAACGGTAATAATTCTAATCAACTTTGAAAACTGCTTCGCTTTTTAAAGCCCATTGCTCATGAGAATTGTAAGAAAAGGAAAAATTAAGTACAACTTTGACATAAATCGATATGGCTAATGTATATACTTACACACATACGCACGCTCACGTACTCATACAGGCACTCACTCGTGTACATACATGCAGAAAACTCATGTAGTATGTTTAGACAGATATCAGTTGATAATATTCAATCTTAAAACTGTTAATGTGTAAGAAATAACATGAAAACTTACTTTCGTGCCTAAAAATTTACTCTAAGGTAGAGTGCTCTGACCAGAAATAAGTCAAACCTGGATACTAGGGTCGGAATAATGATGTCGGCTCAAATACTTGTCTAAAACAGCAGTAACAGTCAAGTGTTTTCTGTTATGTAATTATCACACACACGAAGCTCTGCAACAGACCAGAATCCACACGGATATTCTTGCCATCGTCTCATGCATCAATCAAACGCCGGCAAAACAAACTGTTTTGAATTTCAATTTTAAGAATTTGATTCATATTTCAGAGCACTGATGCTAGATTTTTATAAATCCGACACGTTTGATTATATTATTAGTATGATCTTGGGAACTTCGGTTGCTCTTTTTATTGTCAGAATTAGACTTCCTGTCAACCGTGAATCTTTAATAGCATGTGAAATAATATTGAAGTGCGATCCATGAATGTAACACAGGCACAAAAATTGGGGTAAATCAACGTGTACAAGGAGTAAAATTAGGTAAACATAGCAGAGTTAAGAGTATGGAAATGATGGATTTACGCCTTGAACGTAATTAGTTTTAAAATACAAATATTATGCCGAGTACATTTGTAGAGATCGCTCAAAAATCTTACGAACAGGTCAGCTTGGTAAACTATCACTGAAATATTTTTATTACTATTGGCATCCAAATGGATTTTAGTAAAGAGTTCACGTGTATTCTTTTTTCCCCATCAATTTAGGTACACTTTCATTGAAATATTGAATGATGAGTCTCATGCTCGCAAGCTTTTTGAATTTTCTACTGTATTTGCAGCACCCGATTCGTATTTTTATCATTTTCTACTGTGCTTTAGTTCTTCAATTCGTAGCTCGAACTTCGAGCTTAAACTTCTAGTCGACAGCCAGTTCCGTCCAGTCGTTCCCTGATTTTGTGCCTTTTGCTACTTGACCGAACTCCATTTCTTGACGTAGCATGCGCGAAATCAGTCTATATCCTGTTAAGATGAGCGAAAAATATCTATAGGGCCTCATTGTTTTGAAATAATTTTGACGCTTTCAGTTTCACGATTGGCCATTGTTCTTATCAGTAAGTTGTCCAAGAGAGTGCATTCATGATTTTCTATTTGATGAGAGATATTTTTAATCCTGTTCCATCACATACGTAAAAGCTCGTTTCAAATTTACTCTCTCATGTCCGCTTATTATGAAACCACGTAGACTTCGGTATCTACTTAATATTTGATCAAACCGTGATTTCCACAAAGCCTACCGAACTTCGCTGGCTGTATCCAGCAGCAGCCAGACAGCTCTGTGTTTAATCCTCTGATTTCTGAGCCCCACACTGAAAATGAGTGCATTCTTTTAATTCCACATAATTCCCGAAGGTTCTTCTTTTCCAGCGCTTAAATATCCCTCGTTCGACCAGCCACAATATTCCAATTTATGGCCTCCTTTTCAACACCTTTCAAGGCTCCCCCTCCCCTCACTCAGGGGTAATCTGTTTGTACTAAAAAAAAATCCAACATACTAGCTTCACAATTTTTGACTACATGAGGCTGATGTCCTCTAATTAGTTCCCTGACACGTCTATCCCTCATCTAATCTACTCATAAGTCATTCTAAGGTCTAAACCAGTAAGATTTAAATACTTTTTAGCTAAAATAAACTATGACGTATTTTGCTAACAACATCATTTCACGAGTTCACTCCAAGCCGTGTTAGCGAAACGTCTCTTACACTCTGGTTGTGATTTCTTACACTCGCAATGTAGTACAACGTCCTGCACTCGCAGTGTAGTACGATGTCCTGTACTCGCAGTGTAGTACAACGTCCTGCGCTCGCAGTGTAGTACAACGTCCTGTACTCGCAGTGCAGTACAACGTCCTGCGCTCGCAGTGTAGTACAACGTCCTGTACTCGCAGTGTAGTACAACGTCCTGTGCGTTGGCGACGGCTTCTCGACCGAAGCTATCGAATACCTTTAAGAAATTTGGCTACTTTCGACAAATTGACCTTCCATTGTCGCCATATTACTTAGACAATGGAAGAAGATGATCGATAAAATTTAGAATGTATTTTTTTGTAAATTTTAGCTTATTAAAATAAAGTAATAACTTAACGATCGTGACGAATGTAATAAGCTACAATAACGATCATTTCTTCTTGTCTTAAATCTTTTTTCCGTAATTCTGCAACGCAATGTACTGCAACGATATGATCGTATGATCATATTGTTCAGATATGAGACTCATTCTGCGGACTGAGTCGCATACATGGGAATATGTTGTGAAACTTTAAGGATAAGATTAAATATTTGAACAGTTCACACAAGTTATACATGATATGAGTGATTTATTGAAAAAAGGGAAGAAGCTAATAGATACACCAATATTGAAATGCAGGTATAATGAATGCTGGTTCGGTAGGGATAAAATAAGAGCAGCATGCCAACCTTAAGTAATTTAATAAACCGGAATATTCTAGCCCCCAAAGTATGTAGTTACAACATTATTCAGGGCCTGTTAGAAAAGAACACTAGTAAATATCGAAGACCTTTCGGAGATATTGATTTTTTTCAACCAGCATTTGGATCACTGCGAGCTACGTTCTGAAGGACATGAAAACCAGTCACAATTAAAGCAGCTTCACTTAGTTCACAAAACTAAATTCTGTAGCAAGTAGAAAAGTATGAGAGAAAAAATTGTCGGATGTATTTTAGCTTCAGGAGGCGGCACATATCCGCTAAAGAAACACGAGGATGAGGGGCACAAT
>VOMN01005850.1:0-22397 GCA_014899125.1 Orchestia grillus | reverse complement strand
GCAAACTTGTTTACTCCTTCCTTGACAACACCGCCAACAATGGACTTTTTCTGATTGGTCAGTTTTGTGTGGGAGCCTTATTACAAAACATTACTTGACGCTGAACTTGGAGAATTGAACTCTCTCGCTCATCATTAAAAAGAGAAAAACTATCCGATTGATTGTCTTGAGTGTGAAATTCACACTACGATACTGAATTGTTTTGGTGCATCAGCTTCTCAAAATTATTTACTGTATTTTAACAATCTGTTCCAATGCGATGACCTTCATGAACATCGTTCTCAACAACATCTATTTATGCTATCTGACAACATCGTTCTTGATAACATCTTGAGAACATCTATAATCGTATTTTGATAATATGTATGCTATGTACAGACTCGCAGACGGGCCTGATCACGACCCAAGTGTCGCTGGACCGGGAGCGTCAGTCGAGCTACAGCGTTGTGGTGGTGGCGCAGGACCTGGGCAGACCTCCCCAGCAGGCGTCTCGAGTGCTCTCCATCAACGTCACTGACGCCGACGACAACGACCCTGTCTTCCTGAAGCAGGCTGTGAGTCTCTTCGCGGCTTGGAACTAAAGAAAAGATGAAGTTTCATAGTTGTGTTAAAACTACGCAGAAGTATTAGTACTACTTGTAGTATTAAAACAATTCGAATTAAATGCCTATGAAACTAAAACCATTCCAAATTTCTGCCAGGGGCTAAATCTGTGAGTCATTTGAATTGAAATCTGCCGCTGTGTACCTCAGAGGTCGTGGTACGTACTCGTAATGCAGAAGATATATTAACCACCGTAAGCGACAAATTCCTTTCTCTCAAGTCTAATCGGAGTCTTTTCTTAGTCATAAAACGGTTTTATGCACAGTTTTACTTTGAACTGCCTCGTTCTTGACGATTGGATAAACAATTCCTGGAAGTGACTTTTTACGGAATGTTGCTGCCTTCTGTATTCATTGTAACCTGGTATTTGAGATGTTCACGAGGATTGTTTGAAAACGACGTCATCGTGACCTTGTCACATGTTGCTGATAGTCGCGCTCGTTCCCAGCAAGGGACGGTCGAGATGCGCCTGGAGGAGGAAGCTGCCCCCGGTACCGTGGTGGGGGAGGTGGCTGCCACCGACCGTGACGAGGGAGACAACGCCCTCATCGACTACGCCATCACCTGTGAGCTAGACTTGTTGCTCTCGCAGTTTCTGAACCCAACGTACTACCTCTGTGGAAGTACGGCTGAGAATCATACTGATGGGATGTAGCTTTTACCTCCCAAAGTTCGTGCTCAAATGTCTTGTTACGACAAAGTCAATGATCAGGAATGCAACTGCTTATTGCTTGTTAATTATTCTCATCTTGTGATGAGTTCAGTTTACAAATAAATAGCAGTGCTTTTGAATGCCCTGGACGATCGAGCCGTGGCAATTTTAAATTGAATGTCTAATTTCTAGTCGGAGAAGAACTTGTAAGGCATCAGGGATCTTATATTCAAATTAGAAGATCTAGTACATATGCTGAAAGTCAGAATGATCACTAGAGATCCATAATAATTCTTTGCTGAATCATATAGCTTGGAAAATTTTATACTGGCATTTAATTAATTGATGTTGATTCTATTCAATGTATGCTTTCTTATAAATTTTCAATGAGTTTGCTTATATTTCTTGAATATCGACAACTGTCTCATGCAGAGGCTGGCTTCCTACAGGTAGGACTCGGGAATCCGGTATGACTCTTTTTATGACTACCTACACCTGGCTAGCTGATAAATCTCACCTAATGTTTATTTCTTAATACGATTTTACGTATTTCGTTTTATTCGGGGTCGATAAAATATCATAAGCTTTCTCGAAAAGTTATCAAAGGAGACTTTAATGGCTCTTTCAGCCAAAAAGGCTCCCGACCCCCTGCCTTGTCTAACGGTTGTAAATGCCATTTCGTCAGACGGCAACGACGAGGGGCTGGTGTCGCTGGAGAGGACGGAGAACAACACAGCCCGCATCGTCGTCAGGCGCCGGATTGACAGGGAGAAGGTGAGTGGCTGACCAGGCTGCACGCACGCTTCGGTGGTGCCTCCATGTCTGGTGTGAACGCCTATGGAGAACTTCAGGTGAAAAAACTGCTTTGAGATGCTGTTTCTATATGATTTCTCTATACCTACTATTATTTTGGTCAGTTTTGTTCCTCTGCGGACGAATAGAGTACAGCTGAGTAGGATTCTCAGTCTTTTAGTTTCAGACGTGCAGTGTTTGAAAGCAAGAGTGGTCCAGTTGTGGCTCTAAGGTTGTACTGATTCGGCGCATTAGATAAGTGAGATAATTTCGTGGATTGTATGTGTTATGTAAAACTTGTATTCTGCAAAATAAAAATTAAGATAACAAAATTTGTCCTTTGCAGATCAGCTCCGTGACCCTGACGCTGGCGTGCGGCAGGCTGGACTCCCGCCTGCCCTCACGCCTCCAGTACTCCCCAGGCGACCCCAGCCTCTTGCAGGTCTGTGCTCCGCCTCCCTCTCTGATCCGCTCCTCAACCTTCACATGAACTTTTATTGACGTCCCCGACTTAATTTTCTGACGTTGTCTTCTGCTCGCGGAGGCTTTGCCCTACTGGATAATCCGTTTTCTGTGTTGATAACGCATTGTAATTAATGGCCGTTCTTTATATGTATGGGACGTTCTTTATACGTCTGCTTAAGGTTAGGTTCAATTCGTACGAACACCTAACCATGCACAAATATTCTTATTTCACTCATGCAGTTATTTTTATATCATAAAATTTGAAATATTTGCGCGAGTTTATTCATTGATGTTATACGTTAAGCTACTTGATTATCCGCCGGTTCTGCGTTTTTTTTAACGACGCATGAAAATATATTCCAATTCGTTAGTTCCTCAGCATTGAGAATATGATCATCCTTGTTTCTCAGGCTCATAACTCTGGCTTATGTTGAGCTCGAAACGCACTCGTGCTCTTGCTTAAGTTTTCGTGAGCTAATCAAACATTTTCTGCGTTTGTTTCTCGTCTTCCGAGCATAAGTGTATACAACTGCTTGCCGTCAACGATGCAAAATATGGGATTCTAGACTTCAGACCGCCATCATTGAGAACCTATTCCATTTCCGTAGCTCCCATCGATTTCTGTACACTCTAGTTGGCCGTTTGTCTCCATTAAATAATGCTCGCATCAGGTGATGGTCACTTTTCGGAAGACTCACGGAAACAAACATCTAAATAACTTCCGATGTTAGTCCTTAATTGCATGTCTTGTAAAAGTTATGACTACAACTAGAAAGGCAACCTGCGCTCTTTAAAATCGTAACTCTTCTTGCATTCCCGTGGTGTTAATTCCAAGGTGATGATGATTTTTTTTTTGAGCCGTTTAACGACAGTTTTATTACCCTACATATAATTTGTATGTCCCCTGCAGGTGAGGATCGTCATTGAGGACCTTGATGACAACAAGCCTAAGTTCGAGTCAGAGCTGGTGCAAGCAGGTGTGCGAGTAGACGCTCCTCTTCAGACAGAAGTGGTGACTGTCACTGCTGTCGACCCCGACCCTACCTCGCCTCCTGTAAAGTGAGGGCCTGCAGGACAGTTTCACTCGTACTGTAGAATGAACGTTGTCAAATTGGAACTTGTTGTGCCTAATGCATATTACTAGTGCTTTGAGAAGTGAATTGAGGTAGTACAGCTAACCTTAAGTTACCATCAATTTTATTTTATTCTTTTCCTCACACCTCTGTCAGAGTGTCCTTCACCCCTGTCACTTCGATTGATCACTCCTTCCGTGTCTCGTATGCTTTCTCTTTTTCACGTCTCTCGCCCTATTTTACAGCATCAACGGCTCACTAGATTAGGTTTTACCGGTCTCACTAAATTTTATATCCAAATTTACCATGATGCTCTGTCATAGCATATTATATTCCAAGTTCCGTTTTCGCGGGTCAAGCCTAAAGTGGTCCGTCATTTGACTTGAGTGTCAGTGTTAGCTCTGTGAAAACTTTCCCGAACGCTGCGATTAATGCAATAATCAATTTCGAAATTACCCTGGCGTTGCTGAAGTATGAAGATTTTCAATTTTGAAATAAACGTTGAAGGATTGTGCAGCGTTTTCCACTAGAAGAAAATTTGACTTATTCGACTGAGTTTCACAAGAAGCTGTGGGCTATTTAATCTGTATTCATAATAGGATATTGATTGTCTTGGTAGAAATAAAAAATTTTAGCCGAGAACCTGTTGAAAATAATGTCGAATTTTTGTTCTACTTGCACGAGCCATGATGATATTCATTAAATCCCGTTACTAGAGCCTGTACAAATTAGAAGAATTGACTGTAGTATTCCTTCGCCGCAGGTATCACATCCACAACATTACTTTCGAACACTCGTCGGCCTCGTACCCGCTGCTGCCGTCGGGGGTGATGGAGGCCACGGGCGTGTTTCTGCTGGAGGAGAACACCGGTCGGCTGCTGACCCACGCGCCCCTCACGCGCTACACGCACGGCACCTTCACCATCGGAGTGTCTGCCCTCAGTGAGCCTCAGCAGCAGCCCGTCTACGCCACCATCAGGGTCAGTGTCTCCCAACAGCCGGTGAGGCAAAATGAGCTAAGCCTTACTTTGAAGTGATGATTAAATTTTTATTTCTTTGCTTTCGACTCCGTGGTAGTTGTGGTGGCTCATAGAAAAATGGAAGGTAGGTTGAAGTCCCATCTGTTGTTTTCTTTTGCGTGTAAGTCTCCTATATAGAAGCCATTGTGTATAAAACATCTTTCCAAAAATTTGAGCTTAATTACTTTGCTGTGCTGTCCTAATTTCTATCAAACCTAATTCTAATGGAATAATGTTTCCAGTTCAAATCTTGCCAAAGTAGTTTCAATGTAAATTCTATCATGTTTTGAGTATAAAATATTCTCTTGAATTTTCGTACTCAATCTCTGTCATCGTAACTCTTGAAGATGTCTCACCGTGCCAACATGCAAGTGTCTCCTCGTGTTTAGTATTACGGGTCGGTGCAGGTGGTGGTGGTCAGGGACTCGGATCTCATGCGCTTCGTGTTCGATGTCCCTCCTGGGGACGTGAGACCGAAGCTCATGGTCTTCCGTGACCAGGTCGAAGAATCTCTGCCCGTGGTCGCCAGCTTGGCGATCTACGACACCGTTTACTACACCGACCACAACGGGGCTACTGACTTCTCTAAAACAGGGTAAGCTTTCACCACCCTCTGTGAAAAAGACACCCTACTTGAATGTTAAGAGTTCTAAAGAGGTTACACTTTTCTCCATGAGAAGTTAAGGATTTTGCTAAAAGTTGATGGGGTTCTTTTTGGTTTTGTAATTTTCTGCAAGACGTCAGTGGTGATGCGTACTTTTCTGGTACAGCGTTTTGTATTACCACTTCAATGATATGTTTGCACACTTCCGTGACTTTATCATTGACCAATATATCATTAAAATATTTGCTCGTCATGGCATACTGCAGCACCCGCTGGTTAACCTTTTTTTTACCACACTCGCCATTTGCTTTCCAGTTCATGTTTCCAGCTAGAAGACCGCAATCGTGAGGAAACAGAAGTACTTTTGGACGCTGAAGAGAATCCGCGTCTCAAAGAAGTGTACGACAAGTACGGCGTCACCAACGTAGAGGTACTCACCTNATGTACGAGGTTGTTTTAAGGAGAGGATATATCGGTATTGTTTCAGAGAAGTCCTGTGGCTGATGCCCGATAAAATACTGTTGTGTCAACAGTGAGCTCGATTCGGAAGGGATAATCAAAGCTTTTTATTTGTGTGAGACTAACGTATTCGCCTCTAGTTTTCTATGAAGAAATGAACGTATACAAATACTAGGGTAAATAAATATTTTTCTACACTATAGTAAGCTGTTTTCTGTTTCATTAAATACTAATGGTTACGTTTGCCAAAATTAACAAGCTATTGAACTTATTAATTAGCTTTCCTCTCAGGCTCGATTTTTAAGGTGGACTGCGACTAACGAAACTAGAATATAATTTTGGATGAAAATGACTTAAATTTTATTTTTGCGAAGTCGAGAGCGCTTCCAAGCCTTCAGTGATCGTACGCAAGCGACACAACTTGGACTTCTGTCTCTTTTCTGGCACTCGGTTTCTGGTTCCCTGCTAATTAATTGCTGATGAAGAAAGCATTTATGGTAAGCACGCTTACTATATCAACGTAGAATCCCTTGTTAAATTACTACCTAACACCACTTTTATAAAATTATTTTTATAATTTGCATCCTACATCTGCCACGTTAGGCCTGAGCCAGTTGAATCATAACTTGTCCTGTCCATGTTCTTTTCTATTCCTTTTATTAGATATATTAGAGATGATTTGTTTCGTAGCCTGAGGCTGAAACCTATGGCGCATTAAGTGAAACTTAAACGAGTTACTAAGGTGATCATATCTCAACTACAATACTATGTTGGTGTGGGGAGATTCTTAAAACTTTAAATTGTGTTCCTGACATGCTGTGTGGAGTACATGTCGGACCTTTCACCTTTGGGAGACGAAAACGTCACTCTCACCTTTTCTTAGCGGAAAAAGATGAATAAATTTTCTATCAAATGAAAGCTGTTGCGTATGACCTACGCGTGTGCTGCGTAAGATGTACCTTTCGAAGTTTCTTAACTGTCGAGAAAGAAAACCTGATGTCTACGTGTTGCCGTGTACGGTCTACCTTCCGAAGTTTCGTAGTTGTTGAGAATGATAGTTTATCATGAAAATGAAAGTAATAATATCTATAGTGATACTAACACCTGAACTTCGTTTGATGCAGCGGTGCGTAGCACGCGTGGTCAACAGAGCAGGGGCCACCGACTGGGTGGAGGTGTGGGTGTTGCTGCTGGCTGCCCTCATCGGTGTTGGAGCTGCCATCGCCGCTTGCACCGTCTGCTGTTTATATTCCAGGTCCGTCAGAACTTTACAGGTGCTAAGTACACTAGTGGGCCCAACAATAAGTGTTCGCTCGTGAATATATTTTTTGTACTTTTTTCTTTTGGGTCTTACGTGTGTACGTAGAATATGGTTGTGAATTTTATTTCGTGCACCGAGTTATCAGTGATCAGTATTCTGAACACACAATTTTTTTCGATTTACGGCGGACTAACTATTCTTGATGTGAGTTAGTTGCATTTATTTGTTTCAGATATATTTTTAGGCTTCGATTTTTCTGGTATTGATGCTCATTTATTGTCGAGATTGTAGGAACTTTTTTCGGAAATTCCTATCGCTAGCTCTCACGCTCTTACCCGTGTTCTTGCAAAAGAACCTCGTCGAAGTAAGATTAATATTTTTTAAACGAACTATACCGTGGGACAACTTTATTCCCTTTATGTAATTATGTTAGCTAAAGTTTTTACATATGATAAGACATAACTTCAGTCTTTCTTGATCATTTCCCTATGATCGCAAGAACCCATACACCGCACACAATCGCAATGCGTCCCTTGAAACTCCCGCCTTTTGCAATTCTCAGTCTAACTTTACCACCAAGCTAAAGTAATTTTCTGTAATTTACGTTAAGTATTACTTATTTGACTGAAGTTACCGTTTACTTTAGCGTTAATCATCACTTGTTTGACTGAAGTTACCATTTTTACTTTAGCGACAATCATCACTTGTTTGACTGAAGTTACAGACAGCGATAATTTACAGTATAGGCTTTTAGATGACAAGCACTTGGCTGTACTCGCCAACCTTCACTCAGCGCACTTAAATGCCGTGCACACGACTCGAAATGTGACATCACCCATAGCTTCCTCACCGCCAAGCATGAAGGCCTGCTCTACGATTTCAACGAATAGACACGGTCACAACAATTCCAAAATTGGAGATTTTACTGGAGGGTGGGGCTCATGCTGTGATAGAACTCTGTGAAGATCGAAAATGCGTATCGTCTTCACCTACATGAAGTCGACCAAAAGCTGTAACAACAATTTTTCGTTATTTTCACTCGTATGAGATCCTGATAGATCGAAAGAAGTATGGGTGCAAGAGAGGGTACCTCGCTTAGAATTTACAATGAAATCAAATCAATGCCCGGGCCATTTTCTCTCACATAGAGGTCGAGTTTTCAAAGTTATGAAAAGTGAAATAAGGAAGACAATTCTAAGTATTATTTAACAGCTTCTCGGTTCTTCATTCAGACAGCAGAAAAGAGCTGTTAAATTTCAGGGTGGGGAAACCGAAAGCCGCCGGACCTGTGAAGGAACAGATTCGTAAGTCCACGGACGCTAATGGAGCCAAGGGACTCGGGAGCCAGGGCTGCAACGGTTGTGACTTGTGTGGACCATACGATTCGTCTCTGTCCTGTCTCCCGTCTCTATGTTGTGGGATGTGCAATGTTATTTCCTCAAGTTTTGTTTCATGTGTTTGAGTGCTATTTCCTTGCTGTTTCTATAGCAAAATAATAGAGAACGTCCTTATTCCAGCGAAACTTTGGTTTTGTAACGTTTGTATTTTATTTATAACTGGTATCTTATCGAATAGATGCAAATTTAAATATTCATTGACCTGACTCCTTCAGCAAAGTTCCAGCATTTTATTTTTCCTTTCGTTTAGTTATATATAAACGGAAAATTGTGGTTTTAACCCATTAACAAGACGAAAAAGAAACTTTGTCACGTGTTAACATTATCATATTTTGAAAATAATAATAACAAACTACGCTACGTCGACCAGGTACAAAAAGAAGCTGAGGAAGCAGCAGCCCCACTTCAGGCTGCTGGACTCCCCTGCTCCGGCCCACATGGGCCCTGCTGGCCCGGGATCGCTCATCATGTTGCCCCCCGGGCCTGCTCTCCACCCTGGGCACATGCACCCCCACGCCTCCGTGCCCCCGTCAGAAGCAGGGCGCCCTTACGAGTGGCAGGAGAGAGGCATTCCTATTGACGCAATTTCTTTTAATAGCGTAGCTCGTTGACGATTCCTTGAGTGGTAATTTATTTCATTGGACATTGTCACTGACAGTGCTCAGTTTGTTGCTAATTGTACACTACTATTTCATCGTCCTGTCATCAACGCATTCCTGTCCCGAGAAGATCATTTTAATGATGACCTAAATAATTTCCCGTGAATTTTCAATGTGTTTTAATGTAGCAAATGTAATGTTTCAACGCCTCCTACTGGTTAACGTATTAAGAGTAATTTTATAGCTAAACAATGGTATGATACCTACCAATGAGTGGACCAAGTTATTTATCTGTTCGTTCTGTGTCGTATGGATTTGAAACAGATGGAAGGGAATTTAATCACTAAGCTCACTTTTATTACCTGTTATGTATACTTGGCTGGAGCATTCGTAATGGAAATGGTTGCTTATCTTACTGTCCTATACATCTACTCCAACCGGGTGATGCATTGAAATGCAGGGCTTATTCTATGTGACAACAAGTAGTCTCGTGTAACACATGTTTGCTCAATTGAACTCTACTTTGAATTGTTAACTCATTTCTAGCATGTTGGGTTGTATTTTGTATGAATAAGCTTGAAAGTTTTGAAAAATTATCCAATTAATTAGGTGCGATCCCCCATTTGAAGATAAGCATCATTTAAATGTCGGCAACAAAATTACAATGCATACAAATGCCATTTATAGATATGATCGTTTATATATTCTTTTTATAGACATCTCTGAATTTTGCATCATCATAGTTAACTACAAGCCTACAAGCCTAGTTTAAATTTTCCAGTTTCAAATGAGTATAAAAATTTTATACCTGTGCAGTTAACTTTTACCTCTTCTGTAATCCGTGTCACCTGCCCTTAGGTGTCGTTTCACTGAACATGTTTTGTATCGGAATACCTTCTCCATATTGTTCGTTAATGCATTTGGAATTTTAAGCAAAGTTGTAAGATAAATGTGTAGAATACTGATAACATGTACAGATTTAATAGTTACTGTGAAGGTGTTGGAGACTATAGCTTTAATAGCATTTTGTAACGGACATCCTTTGTATTTATTTCAAAGCCGCCCAAAGCACGGGTTTAATATGCAAAGATTGTCTGCTGCGTGTTCCCATATTGTCTTGCATAATTACCTATAATCTCTGAAATCTTTTTTCAAAAAACTGCTTTTAGATGACTTGTAAAGCGTGTTAAGATAATTTTCTGCTTATTTGATATCCCGTGTTTGCATTAAGTTGAAATTGTATGCCAGCAAACGCTTAAAAGGATCACTATATATAGTCTACGGTGAGACGCTTGGATGTAATCTAATTGTGACATAAAGTTCATTCTGTTCTACGTCTTTGCCGAAATGAAAATTTAATATTACAAATTATAAAAATATCTCACTTTCATTATCTGAAAAATGCAATCAGTGAATGAAAGACCCATTCTATTGTCTGTAACCATTTACATATATTTCCTCTGAGTAAAATTCCTTTTAACTTGTCCAAGATGTTTCTCTAACCTACCACGGTGGCCTGCGTGCGCAGATACTCTATATTTGAGCAAGAGTTATGTTCATTTCACTACGCTATTGGTGGTACAGCACGTCACAAGCTGAAAATTATTTTTGTGGGTTAAGGAGAAATGGGCTGCGTTGCTTCATGTCCCGAGGTAAGCTATACCATTTGCGTTCTGGAAATCTTTTCTAGAAATAGCTATAAAATTACAGAAACTTGAAGCGGATTATCAGAATTCATATCAGTGACATTTGATCGCTATTTTTTGGTTTTTGTACCGAAATGGTATGAAATCGTTTATTGCTGACATTATTTAACGTATTTAAAAGAGCGTACGGCCCTGAGTAGGTGAGCGAAATACAGGGTGTCCCAGAAGTAACACCCTTTTGATTTGCTAATAACACGAAAACTATGAATGCTAGGATGTTGAAACTTGTTTTATTCGACAGAAAAACTTTCTAGATCTAGAAGTCATATGACTTTTTTGGGCTCACAAGTAGCTATCTATAAAAAACTGTCCATTGAAATGGTGTGAGACATCCATGTTTGTAATATCTTTAAATGGTGCAACACTTATGGTAATAAATTGTTTCAAATTGATAACGTTCTGTCAACGTAGTCTATATACACACCAATGCTATAATCGTTCATTGAATATGAGCCAGTTGGTATTTACTATATGAGCTCATGTTATATGTCTAACCGTTATATCACGTTATCAAATAAAAAATTGCTTATGAATGAATACACATGGAGTTTACAAAAAATAATTCCAGATGATGGTAGTGTTAAATAATAATTATGGTAGTATTTTATATCCTATGAACTCATTATCGTATATTTAGTTTTTATTACTGGGTAAAAACCTTCAAGTCCTATAAAGTTCTGTCAAGTCCTGACCTTCAAGTCCTGACTGTTACTCCCCGAATGTTGAAATTTTACTTAATAGTTGTCTAAAATAATTTTAAAAATTGTAAAGTTGCGTTCCTATAAACATTTTCTTATTAAGTTATTTTAGATAATGCCGATGTTATTTCACTATTATTTCTAGACATTATATATTACGTAAAATAAAAAGCAAGTGTATTCTGCAAACCAAATCTGATGAACGCCCAGTTTGTCATTCTTCGCTAGAAGAATTCTGGCAACATCTTTAGTGTTGTGTTTTTTCCTTTCGGAGTTAGTTGTGACTGTGTGTGCTTAAAATGTGAGTAATAATGCTTGCAATTCGTTTTTCAATATTTTGAATATAAATAGGGTAACTAAACATTTATATTTCCAAAAATTTTGATTCTTGTCATAATGCTTGTATTACTGAATGTTATATTTAGTAATGGATTTCGGAGTCGGGCTAGTGCGTGCCGCTGGTAGTCGTGTGGCTCAAGTTAATAAAGTTGAAAGCAAAGTGATTATCGCACCAAAACTCGAGTTCAAGCTAGCATACGTGAAGCTTTAAGACTACTAAAAAGCCATGAATAGTACTGTTTATACGAATATTTGTGTTGAAGTGCTGGAATTTATGCGTGTTGATCAAGCTTGAATCCTACAAGTAAAATACTTCAAGATGGAGTAAAACAAGTTGACCAATTTGCTTAAGTTTCCTTGTAACTCGTGCACTGTGCGCATGTTCAATGATATTGTTGAAGATATTTTGTTCGAGAATTGATGCATTTTATTGTGTGCAAATTCTTATCTGGATTAAGTTATTACAAGGGCCTTTTTATCTTGTGTCAAACAATCTTAGTTATTCTTAAATTTGATGTGGTAGTGTTAATAAATGTCTGCTGCTAAGTGTGAATTGTTATTTTGATATCTCTACTGAAAATTTTGTATTTTTTACGTGACATGTTATGATTATTACTACCATTGAAAAACTCAAACATTGAAATATTTCAACACAATCCTCAAACCAATTATTAGTTGATGCTTGCCTTACTGCAATGGTGCGGCCGACTGCACAGAGTCTTGACCGACATGAGGCTTTATTTTAGAAAAGCACCATTGGATAGAAAATTTTTCTTTTAGTGTTGTAAAGTTAATTTTCGTAAAATTTGTGATGAATTGTGCTAAATTTGATTTTAGGTTGCTAACTGTAGTCAATTGTTCAGAGCATTCTATTTATTGTACGGTTTTCAGTTTTGTGAGATGATGTAAGAATTTTTCTGAGTCACTGGAATCTTGATGTAGGAATTTTTCTGAGTCGCTGGAATCTAATTTCAATAGGTTTATTACATATATTGTGAAATATTAGTTATTATTTTACAACCCATCTCCACCTTCTATGCTTTTTTATATAGGTCTATTATGTTGAAACTATCACTAACATGACAATATCAGCAGTGAAAATGTAGCTCAAATTTTTATCGGGTTTGCATTATTATGATTTATTTATGTGGATACCTTTAGCAAATAGGGTTTTGTGAAATAAACCTTGATTATTATTTCCTAAATAAAGGCTGTAAGCTGAATAGGACACTCTGTGCAATTAGCAGTGGTAATGTGAATTTTTCTCAGTTTATGATGTAAAACCTGTTTCTTTATCTTATACTGCTTTTCAGTTAGATTTGGTTAGGTAAGGATGTATGTTTTGGGAATTTGACACAATTTAAAGAGATAGCAGTACCAGTAGTTGGGACAAATGTAACCCAGGTTTCCCTATAGTGTCATTGCAATGTATTAGTATGGGAATGCTTTGATAGCCTTTTGATGAAACTTTTCTATGTGATGTAAGCTTTTTGAAAATTGGTTCCTGCCTCACAGAAAATATTTTAATCCAAGGACTTCAAAATGAAAGCAGTATGAAAAATGGGAGCTCTGTATAGATGGCTACGGTAAAATGAAAATAAACAAAATTTTCTAATAAACTTGAGATGTAAATTGAGCCTTATAAAATTTTACATCATATTAAGCTTTGAGTAATAAACCCTAAAAATCTAAAATGAAAATGAGTGCAGATTTTTCATCTTCATGACCAAGCAATATCTCTTTCAATTTATTATTTATACAAATGTAAGCTCTTTGGCTTGGGCTCAGTTGTTCAAATTTAATGCTGAAATGGAGTAGAGTTATATAACACATCCAATAGCAGTTCAGCATTTCACCAAGCCCAATGCACTAGTTATGCTAGTATTCCTTTACCAGTTTTGATGATTTGGCTGGGTGGTTATATATTTTTAGCAATACAGGTGTAGTATTTGCTTGCATGTGTATCCAGAATGAAAATTTTTTCAATGTTAATGACTTTCAACTCCCACACTTTAAACAGTTCATTTCATTTGTGTTATTTCTTTGATAATTACCGTATTTTTGAAACTTGGGCATTCTCAGTGTGTGCAACGTAATCAGGTAGCTATAGGAAAGCATAAATAAGATGCCTTTTGTACTCTACTGACTTATAGATGATAGATGCGTAGCTTTCTAAAGAATAGTCGAGTATCTTACAATGTTGTTCAGACCAGTGATTCTTCACTTTTTGTTGTATTGAGTGGAGAGTTCTAAGAAGCGATTGTAGCAATAATATTTCAGTATGATGGTAGTATTATTTTCCTTAATGTATTTTCATTTGGTCAAAAAAGCATGTATGCCAAGGCTTAATTCATTTGGAACCTTATGACATGAACAGTAATAGTAATCCCTTAATTGATGGCATTTATTTTTAGGCATGCTGTGATAATTTGAAATAATTGGAGTAGAAAAGGACTGCACAGGGCACTGAAGGAAAAGGACTCATGGTGAAGGTAACTGGCTGAATGGTAGATTTGTCAATCATTTCAGCCAGTCCTATTTATATTTACCTATTCTTGTCTGTTATGGATGGTTCTGGAAAGTAACGTCTGGAGTTGAGGAAATACTGAAGCTTCATTCTAGCTTCAATACTTGCGTATGTCAAATATTCTGACACAATACCCAAATACATATTCTTTGCAGCAGTGAAATGTGTATTTCTCTGCTACTGCAGTGAAATACACATGTACTTTTGTAGAAAGCTACTACAGTGTTGTTGGCAATGAAGTCGTGTGCCTTAACCTCTGTTGCATAAGAAGCAAGATTTCACTCTGCACAGTTATGCTGTATAAATGGCTACTTGCAAACATAAAGAAAATAGGATGAGATGCTAGCAATAATGGGTATTGTGTTGAAAAATTATGCTGTATAATGGCTATTTGTAAACTTGAAGGAAAATAGGATGCGATGCTAGCATTAATGGGTATTGTGTTGAATTAAACAATCTAGACGCAAAAAAATGGTTTAGCTATGAGATTTATAGAGAAGCTTGAGTGCTTTGTGAAATGTGACTGTTTTCACAGTTGTATTTAGTTATGTTATGTTATCAATTTATTTATTTATAGAATTGTTGCTAGCTTTGACCATGGTGCTTGTAAGGTAGTCTGACCTTGAGAGTTGAGGATTCTTCAAAAGTAACCTTGACTGCTCTTTATCAGTTCAGCATTACTGGTTACTTCATCTGTTCTTGCTCTATTTCTTACATTTAATGAAATTTTATTATTTAATGTGAGAATTTAATTTTTTTATAAAAAAAATTATATGGTCAAAATATCCAATATCACTTGTGCATGTTTGTGTTTCTGAAAATTTTCTTGTGCATAATACAATATGAAGTGTCTTATAATACTGGTACCCAAGTTCAATGGTTGGTTTACCTCAATGGTTCAGTAGTATAAAGGGAACACTGGGTGATAGACTTATGCATGTGTGAGTTCTGTAATGTGTAGAATTAGGAGTAGGTATGTTGAAGCAACGTAATTGGACTCCAGTATGGGGTTACTTATTTAATGAGAAGTCCATAAACTAAACACATAAATGGTGTTCCAAATTTGTTTATTTTATTAATATGTCTTTGAATCTGTGTAAATATTTTGCCTAAATGCATGAAAGCACCATCTCTACCCTTGCTCTGTAAATTAATATTCATTAAACTTTTTTCAGATCGGTAGGTTGTAACAAATCTTGCCAAGATGCCGGCTCACAGGAACGGGATGATCCCCAATGTGCACTTGCGCAAGGATTGGCAGAAGATGGTCAAGACCTGGTTCAAGCAGCCATTCCGTGCCCAACGCCGCCACGCCAACCGTGTCGCCAAAGCTCACCGTGTTGCTCCCAAGCCCCTCGGCCTCCTGAGGCCTTGCGTAAGATGCCCCACCAGGAAGTGAGTTGTCTTGTGCCACACGCGTCCACATCTTTAAAATACATGTTGGAGTTTGATCCCAGTATCACAAATTTAATTTATTGCAGTTTTGGTTTTACAGTACTGTTAACATTTGGAAAATTTTGAAGTTTCTTGAGTTTTTTTCTCACGTAAAAGGCTCAAGTTAGCCAATTTTATGGATGTGTTTATCCATGGAAGTTTTGTACTACTCCTATTAAAGGATATTTACAACAGTAGGGAATGTGAACTGACGAGCTTAATTGAAAATGACTACCGATGTGTTAATATTGTGCTTTGTTACAGACACAACACGAAGGTCAGACTGGGACGTGGCTTCACTCTCCATGAGCTCAGAGTGAGTTACTGTAAAAAATAATTGAGACAGAAATTAATTATTCTGTTGAGAAAACAAGACAATCAAGGAAAGTGTTTCGTGGAAGGCAGAAAATAAAGGTGACTCGTCTTGTTCTGAGATACTTATTAATCAAAAGCAAATTTACCTTGCACTGAAATAGTGTTGACTTGCACATAGTAGTGGGAAATATTGCACTGCTCGAATCGTTCTCAGAAGCCTGCAGTGGCATAACCTGGTCATTCTTAGCTTTGTAAGACAAGTTTGTCCGCAATGGGATGTCACATGAATAACATAATTGTAAATCATTAGTTTAATTTGACATGATAGTGTCCAGTAAAGGATTAATGTAAGGCTGTCTGGATTTTAGAACCTATTATAAGGTATATAGAATTTTTTTGATACATTTGATGCCTACCAACCAGACTTAGAGTATTGGAACTAAGGTGGATGCGTTTAGACAGCATCGGGAGCTGATGGGATCGCTCAGGGTGTACAGGGATGGTCGAGCTACTTGTGCTGTTCTCCACGTGTGGCTGCTTTGTTGCTCAGTTGGGTTGTACAGCAGCCGCTTGTGGCTGTATTTGTTTGTGAAATCAAACACGATTCCAATTAAGTTGAGTCTGGATTGAATTTACTCAGTTTTGACATTGGTGTCTTACCAGTGGAGTCAGAAAAGATAGTTCTTTGTAGTAGGATGCTAATACTAAATTGTAAACTAATGTTACTGGCTCACTAATCCAACCGTAGGAATGGCAATGTTGGAGCAGTAGGTATTGATAGAAACTCTAAATATAGTGAGCAGAATATTCGCTTGCTAATTTTTGGTTGGATACTTAAGGAATACAGTATAGCTGTTGCTTGGCCTAATTCAGTGCTTTTTATCGTTCGAGTGAAGTAATGACTTCTCCTCCTTTAGATGGCGAAGATCAGCCGTTTTGAGGCCAGATCCATTGGCATTGCCGTCGACCACAGGCGCCGCAACAAGTCGCACGAGGGCATGGAGGTGAGTGTTTCGGTCACTGTCTCGGGGCTTCAGAACATATGTCCGCTCCCATAGTTGATTTTTCACACGCATTTGGTAAACTGTAAACGGTGTAGGGAGTACAGTGAATTTTGATTCACGAAGATTAGATGAAAATAATCGAGTTGCATATTACTACCCTGGCAGTTTTTCGAGCTATGCGGTGTTTGTATTGTATTTTCCGATCATATGTCGTTAACTATTCTTCGATGGTGGATGCGGAGCCAGAGAACAATTTTCTGGTACAATTTTGGAGCAATGGTTTGTTGACTCTTCGTGCCGGCTACGGTTCTGAATGTTCATTTATACTTCATTTGAGGAAGCGCTAAATCTATCGCTGCATTAGTGCGTTCCGTGTTGCAGACGGGGGAAGGGGGGTGGTAATTATTTGCAGTGATGGGGACCCTGCTGGAAACGTAATCATGGAGTTCTTCTTGGACGTGAAAGCAACACACGCTGGACTAAATATTTGCGATTCCATTTCAATGTTTCCGATTTACGATTTCTTCCTTTTCCATTTAACCAGATTGAGCCACAGCTACTATTGGCGGAGTACAGTTAATATTTGAAAAAATACGTAATGATTGAAATGGAGTAATTAATTTTGGCAATACCTAGCATCTGCAGATTTAAAGGTGTTTTTATTTGAAATATGTTTGCCAACCATAGCATGATTGGGACGCGTGTTTCTATGAAATTAAATTAACAAGAGTCTGTTCTTGTTTGTAGGATGTTAGAGTAGTGCATCGTATGAGCGTCCTCAGAGGGGTACTGTTATTCTACCCCAGTATTTGATGGGCCTTCTGAAGTTCTATCATTCGTGCCTCTCTTGCTTTTCTCTTNTTGTTATTTTCATTCTTGACTTTGTTTCAATGCACAGGAGGTCCTGTGTTGGTACACACCTTGTGTGGGGATTCCCCGTTCTTTTAGTCCCGACTAAACGTTTTCCTCTTTGAATCACTCTTAATGTGGATAGGAAGCTTTAAATTGAATAATCCAATATCCCTTCACCGTCTAATCTAATTTTTAATCCATTTTCACTGGGAGGCTGCTTGTTTTTCAAATCCATTTTCACTGGGAGGCTGCTTGTTTTTCAAATCTATTTTCACTGGGAGGCTTCTCGTTTTTCAAATCCGTTTTCACTGCGAGGCTGCTCGTTTTTCGGGCAAAGCCGGATGTAGCCTTGCTGCGAAAATAGTTGAAGTTGGTAGAGGTTTAAATGGTAGAGGAGTATTGATGCCTGCATGATTTCGATGCCAATAGAAATTTCCGATACCGTCCTTTCTTGATGCAGATTCCAAGTACTCGTCCAATATCAGATAATAAAAACGAAATATTGAATAATAGTAAAATTTCAATATTGAATCCGTGCGAGAAGCCAGAGTTTCAAGCTGATGGCCTCGACTCGATTCCCGGTTCGTGGCATGTTTCATTACGATTAATTTAAACCGTTTTTTGTAGTTAACTATGTAGTTATAATTGCTCCTGGACAGTGCTTAGCAATTTGTCACGCATTAATTAATAAGTTCAGTACATTTTACTTGAATGTGGACGTGTTTTTATCGTTCATTTATTGGTTGAATGTCAGTCTTAGTGGAAAATAAAATCCGCTACAATGATTCAACTTAACTAGATGGACTTCAAACGTTTGTTTTAATACTGTTATCAACGTGAAGAATTCGAAAATAAATTGCGTTACTTAATGCATGATATTGAATATTGCATCATTTGTACTTGGGTTTGCTTGAAACTTGTTTTCTGCCCTCTACATCAGTTTACCACACCCCACAGGCCAACATCCGCCGTCTGCGTACGTACAAGAGCAAGCTCATTCTCTTCCCCAAGAACCCGAAGAAGGTGAAGAAGGGCGAGGCGAGCCCTGAGGAGTGCAAGATGGCTACTCAGCTCGCTGGCAAGAAAATCATGCCTCTTAAGAAGCATAAATTCACTCTGGAACCTGCTCAAGTTATTGATCCTAAGATCCGGAAGGCTGATATCTACTCCATTCTTGTTGATGTAAGTAATGAGACTTTTCGATTTATTTTTTACCGCGATACGCGTGTTGAACATTGTATTAGTGAAGTATTTTTTTATTGTTAACCTGAATGTAAATACTTGTATGGAGAATATTTTAATAGGGTGTGTTATGATCAGGTGATTTTATAGCGTTCTTATTTTTCAGAGATTTGCTGTATGATTTCCCTTGGCGATATCGTGTCACGTTTCTGGTTTTCTGACGTCATGTTCCTTCATTTCCAGGCTCGCTCCACGGCCAACAAGTGGGGTATGCGCGCGAAAAAAGCTCGCGAAGCGGCCGAGGAAGCTAATGTCATTGGCAAGAAGTAAAGTCTTCTGAACGTGATGCTAGTGTCGTTTTTTTCCTAAAGAAAGAGAACATGGTGGATGCGTCTTGTATAGTTTTTTGCCGTCATTGTAGTGCACCTCAAGCTTGGACATGTTAAGTGGCTCACTGGAAATTACTTTCTCGAGCATGATCTGCTAATGTTGCGAGTAACTTTGGAATGGTAAGCAGTCCTTTTCGCTAATGCGTTTAGCCAGGAAGTGGGCTTGTATACTGAGGTTTAATATTAATTGAATAGAGCTTAGCCTGTTATAATTCACTGTTGTTGAAATTTAGTGTGGCAAAGTTGCATACGTAAAACGTAAAAGCTGGTTTAAAGCGTGTGCATGAGTGTCCATTCTGTCGCCAAAGCTACAAATCGAGTCTCGTGTTTAAGTAAGCGCACACCTCTGGATCGTGACAAGCTTGATGTTTTGCCTCGGGGCGCTACTCGCTCGTTAACACGTCATTAATTGGAGGGGCTTCTCTTCTAAGACTATACTCAAGAGAAGGTTCAAGTACTGGATAGATCTCATTCGAGTTGACGTGAAACATTTTCCAAGTTTTTGTTTTCTCAAGCAGTCGTAGAGGTTTTGCTTCCTACTTCGTAATTCTTTGTATTACGCAAGTCGGGTTGACCCCATATCAAATTGTTCCAAGAATGGCGGGACGTTCACACGGTCTGTAATTTGAAATTCAATATAATAGTATCAAATACTGTTCATCAATTCATCTTTCAATTCGCAATAAGGATGCTTTTAACGTTGTTGAAAAACATTAAAAAGTATTGTGGAGAAGGATCTGGTTTACTCATTATTTGTTGCATTACTTTTCTTTTCCATTGAAAATTTGAACCGAATTCCGTGGTACTAATTTTCTATGAAATATCAAGAACGAAGGAAATTCCAAAAATTGTTCAATTCCAGGGATATCGTAGCTTGCCTGCGTATTACGTGTTTTTAGCCACTAACTGGGTTCCTTCTGACGATTATGCGGGTGTGAAGTGTATCATTTCTCGGATCTTGGGACAGAATTGAGGTAGTCGTCACGTTGATAGGTTAGCCGAGTGGTTGGACAAAGGTCATAAAATCAGAAGTTTGAAAACACTCCTTTATTTTCCAAAAATTGAAGAGCGACATTCGTGGGTTTAAAGGGTTTAACCCTTCCAAGTCCTGAATATGCAGTCATGGTCGAAATGATTAGAACTTAAAATGATTTTATTGCATGTATCGGATACGACGAATACGAGAAGGGTTAACACGCAAAGAGATGGCAAATAAATTAAATTTTGAAGTTAGTGATTGAATTTTAAAGTAGGCAGAAAATATAGGTAATTCAAATGTGAAAACACGTCCGATGTTATGCGATGACTGCCAATATTTGTTTTTTGTTAGGTCTCTAGTGACGAATCGCCCACCCTCGATTCATTGTTCTCCGAGAAATCGGAGAAAACTGGAGTGATGGGTTCATTTCGCACGGTGAGACCTATCACTTGGCACGATTTGGAAAGGGCTTCAGGGATAGGGCAGGTACAAAGGAGCCTCTCCTGTTCGAAAATGATATTCAAACTAAACTTCATTTCTGGGAAAAATATAACGGGCCTGCTGAAGACTGGAATGGTGTATTTTTTTAAATGAGTCTTGTGTCCCATTTCGGGGGTCGACCAAATATGTTGTTTGAAGAAGGAAAGGCATCCCGAAGCCTGTGTCGTTGAAGGCACACTTCATGAATAGGATTGACTTTATTCCGAAGGAACGGGTGTATTACTATTTATGTCAGAAAATACCTCGTGAAGATTGAGACAAGGGACGTTGCCGTAAATATTGAGTAATTTCTTAATTTTTTTGATGGTTTTATTTCTTACGTTCTTTGACAAAAAGATTCATGTATTGTCATTTTGTACTTTATTCTTTAAGTACCACGAAGGCAGTAAACCGCACATACCTTCACCCATGAATGAATAATTTTACGGAAAGCAAATAATGCACTAGTCTCGATCATTTTGATAATGACTGCATGAATAGTTTCGACAACTTGCGTATTTAGTTAACATTTAATCTATAGTACCTTAAAGTCTCAATGATCAATTTCGATCATTAGTTTGTTGAGTCAGCGTGGTAGCAGATAGGCAGCATACCTTTGTCTTGTGTTTTATGTCATCTTGATAGTTCTTTAGCTGAGTCAATTCGAATGTATAACAAAAGAGCCGCGACTGAGGTGTCCTGGTGGTACTCCGAGAGATGATGCGCGTGTTGAGATAACGAACTTCTCAGCTACGGAAATATATTGATCCGATCAATGTTCTTGATTGATGACGAAAACTTGATCGATCTTACTTTGAAAGCCAGAAAAGCTGTGAATCTTTTTTCTACTCGAACAAACAGGCTAACCACGGGTTTGAGGCAGGAAATGATTCGACAAGCCACTGCAGGTCCCTACATTTCCCCAACATTTTTTCTCAATTGACGCCTATCACCAATCTGTACTAATAGACTAAATTATTATTCCATTCAGTTTCTGATAAGGTGTTCTTGGCTTTTTTATCGTAGCTCGACTCGGGAATCCAAATGAAGATGACTCAAGTTTCACGTTTTCAGCGAGCGAGGGATGAATGGAGACATTCTGTCAATTCAAATCTTTTACAATAACTAGTAGTCTAGTAGTATGAATCGCTGAGAAAAATATTAACTTTCACGAACAAGACATAACATCTTTAGCGGACATTCCAGAGGGCTTCTGTTGATGATGAATTTTCTTCTCCTGTGGATGATACATTACAAAATTAGAAAATATTAGAATTACTACTTGGTTGGCTTGTTCCGTTTCCGCGACTTCGCCTCGACTATTTGCTGCGTTGCTCGCTTCAGGACACGGCGAGCCACAGCCTCGTCATCCCCACTGTCTTCCTCCACCTGTTGTGTGAAAGTAGAAAGAAAGAAAAATAGTTTATTCCGAAACAGTCGCTTGCAATCCATGCCATACATGGCCTTTTCAATCATAAAGGCTACAACCTTGAACTAAGTACGAACGTCACGTTGATACTGCCAGTTGTGATTCTTACTTCACTAGCCTATCGTTCAGCTCGAAGTGG
>VOMN01005847.1:0-32951 GCA_014899125.1 Orchestia grillus | reverse complement strand
TACAGTCAATTGGGTTTCCTTTTTTCTGGGACACCCTGTATAGGCATTTTGAAATTCTGCAAATTTACAGTCAGAAATATTTTTCTGAAGATACTTTGAACTGATAGCAATACCGGAGAGGTTATGACGGCTGCATAGCATCATGAAAATACTTTTTCTTTCACTGGAGAAGGCAGACTTCATGATCTAGGTTACCATTAACTCGGGTAGATGCAACTCGTAACATACATGTTAATTCCATGTACCTATAAATTAATGAGTAATAGGAGATACAACGAATGCACGAGGGCAAAAGGTATACCAGACACTATTCGGCACTCAGCTAAAATTACTTGAATTTCATTGCCTTCAAGTGCAAGATTAATAGGTATCTGACTTGAAACCATAGTTCGTCGAGCAAGACCAACTGAAGGTTACAGGCAGAACACCTGAATGGACCAATGGTGGGGAGAGAGTCAATACTCAATTTTAATCTGTGCTCAAACCTGATTCCAATACAATCCAAATTATTCACTGAGATAGACATATAATAATAGTTAGTCAATTCAAAATTCATTCTCAATATCATGAGCGTGAAAGATAAATTCAATATTTTGTCATTTATTATGGCAAATAATTTATCTTTATAAGCAAAAGAATCCACGTTAGACGTCTTAAAGGAACAGGTACAAGAAAGCATTTCTGAAAACATTTTGCTTCCTAATTATTTAGCCGGCAAAAATACTCCGTAGAGCATGTGAACGAACCTATGGTAAGAAATTCTCCACTCTGTTAGATTGCGGATCAGCATCCTAAAGATGCGAGAAACACTAGCGCCTCGTCTAAGACGACGACAAAATGTTACTCGCACTGCGGTGAAGGCGCCTTGTATCGTCCAGTCCGCAATGGCGGCACAAATCTTCAGCCGAAGACAGCACGACATGGAATGATTCAAGACGGACAGCGTTTGCCCAGAGCAAATATTGAAGACGTTACACTCGAGAGACTCGCTCGAGGACTACACTTCGAGGAAACAACCGCGCTTCTTTTGCTGAGAGCCTCAACTCGTGCCTTGATTTTAACTTCAATTTTTACTGCACGATAGAAGCAATAAATGACGATTTATAGGTACCTTCCGTATTTTTACGCATACAAGTATGCAAAAATAAGGGATCGAGCTCATCGATTGCTCAAGTTAAAATTTTTCCCACTACATATAGATGCCTCTGAAATAGAACAGAATTTAGTTGCATTCATCTGCCTTAAAAACTCAAATGCTCATCATGATAAAAAGTTGTCAGTTAAATTAATTTTTTATGCATTTACTTCTTAAAACCAACTATCACGAGTGAGTTAGCAACGGGTGCAAGCATGCGATAAATGCTGCTGTAATTAATCAGTAATGGTAAAATTGCATGGGACGCGAGCAGTTCCAAATTTTGACGTCAGTTATTTGAATGTTAGTAAAGCTCAGGACTGAATTCCAAAGATTCAAGTTAATCTTACTATTACGTACATCAATTACTGACAAACGAACTACTTTACAGGAAGCCTGAATTAATTTTCGTTCCTGTTTCACTCTCTTTCTGTTAGGCCATTTTGATGAAGAGAGATTATGCTATAGGTCATAAATGTTCAGAGCTGCTTAACCAACTATTCTCCAGCTGCGTGTGACCGTCAATATTTCAGAAGTATTCCAAATCGCAAGAGCATACACCTACGTATGAAGGTGAGCTTTCCAATTCACACTCGTGTATGTTCCCAATTCAGCCAGGGGAGCAAGAACTGAAAATGGCTCACAGCCAACTGAATATAAACCGAGTACTGTAAAAGCTGGAGGAAAAACACGTGAAATTAGAATGAGAGTCTCTGATGACTAAACGAGGCCAGGACGTGTAGAGTTCTGTGCATTATCACCATTACCTGCGCACGACGCGGCCGACGAGCGGCACCGACGACCATTTAATCTTCTTGGTCGGAAGCCCCGGCAAAGACGTAGTCGATCCTTTTCGGCGAATTCTTTTCAACATTTTGGCGAGATCTGTAGCAGCTTTCTTCAGCAAGGACGTTCAAAGCTTCAATTTATGAGCTCATACACAGAGAAAGGTGCAATTTAACTTCACGTATTTCAATTTTGTTAGGGGGCTTACAAGCTAATGAACAACATTAATTAAGGGAAACTTCAAACGGCATTTTCATGTACGTCACTAAAATGGAACACCAGTAGAGGGCCTGCGTGTAGCCATCCACCAGCTTCTACCAAAAAACATGCATACTTAAAATCTCAGATATTTAATGCTCCTAATAATCTAACAATCAAATCGAGCGGTAACGTGCGTAATGCAGATTTAAGCAAGTAAATCTAGCAAAAAATTAATTACTGTCAAGCTCAATCACAAAGCGATTGAAAATCTTTGCCGAGTATTTACACCTTAACATCTTCAACTAAAAATACAAGATTCTTACACGGAAATCGATCGCAATTTCTGACTTTTCATTCATAAATGAATAATGATAGATCACAGCATCTAATTACACACTATTCTTCACAAGATGCACGCTACAATAACCAAAGGCCGTAGCATAAATATTCACTTTCCTTCACAAGTCGCAGAGCAAAATAAGCATGTAGTTATCAATTGTAACCACGGATTTTGAAAGACGCTACACTTCACCACTGTAATTTTGAAGAAATGCAAACTTAATTAGTGATACTTTAAAAAGAAACCTAAAAAAGCGAGAGCTACGAAAACGATCACATCATGATCCACTACTAAAACGGCTACAGCATGCGAGCTACTGCCTGCATTGTCATGGTCGGCATTCCGAGGACTGCCACTGATGCACACAGTCCAAGTCCACTATGTACTGGCAATGTTGAGCCGGCGTTATCTTATCTCGCTATCAAGATAACGCCAAAAGACAGAGAGCATGAACATAAAGAATATAAAGAATATAAAGAACGCTAAGAAGCTCGACATGAAAGCGTGTGGCACGTATGTCTGTAAGCTTCTGCACAGAAATAAATTTGCCGACATGGAGAATAAATTACTAACTTACTCGTATAATTGCACGCCATGCATACCATCAATCAAAAACTAACGAACTAGGGATAACTATTTTTTGTAACCTGAACCCTAAATGTTGACTATTTTACAAATTATAGTGTCTTTCGAGTAATGCAATGGCCCACGAGGTGATGCGACATGCATTCGATGCGGTTTTTAGGTAGATTGACGAAATCAGAACGAGAGAAAGCTCGGAAGTTTGCCTTTCCGTGCTTGAATTTTTTTGTTTTGAATACGAACAAGGATGTGTAAAACACAGAATTTTAAGAGAGTTGAATAATGATTGAGAATAGCTATTACTCAATACACTTGCACGTACATTGATAATAACAATTGCTCATTAAAAAAGAAACCAAAAGAATAATCATAATCAGATTGACAAAACTAATTCCTTTAGAGTTAGCAGCATGAAGTGTACATATTTATCGTACGTCGCCTGGGCTCTCAAGGGTGCAACAAAACAAATTGCTATACCCGGCTAAGGAGCCGATCTCGCTTAGCTATTTTGTGACTTCTCTGAAAAGTTTTACTCTGGCATTTTGTCAACATAAATCTCACGAAAAGTAGCTAACAGAACCAAAAACTACGGGAAGCTTAATAGAAAAATTACTCACCTCCACCTTCATCAAATGCGAAGATACAAGAATTCTCTTAGTACAGCAACGTGTTTCGGATCGAGGATAGAATTGACGAAAAATAAAGCCCTCGAGTGAGACATGCCTTCAATTTCGAGGACCTCCATTTGAATTGAGATTACAAACTGAAGGTTTTCGAATCATTAGAAATGAAGAGCCATGCGTCAGGATTAATTGGTGCTGGAGTCTTCTACCAAGTGCACTGACGTACCTCCTTCCTGTCAAGAAGTCGGACTAGAGAAGCTATACTCGGTAGAGTGTCAGGTCACCAACAGTTCCATTGACTTCCTCCTAGAATACTACTAAACACCTTTAACTCTTTACTCTAGCAGGCAATATCGGTAATCGCATCAACAACAAAGAAGTGAACGTTCAGAAATTTGAAAAAATATCATTTCTTCAAGCATTTTTACGTCCTTTTGCATCACCGATAAAAATAGATGAGCCCGTTAATATTAAAGTTATTTATACTATCAGGACTATTGATTCTACAGTTCGTTGGCCGGCTCACAAAAGAAAGAATTAGTATTCTTGAAAAAGCATTTAGCTCACGAACAGGTTTCAGTAATTTTTCGGCTGCCATGTGTCAATACCATTGTGCTTGGATGACTTACCTGGACAAAGTAGGAGTACTAGCGACAGGAGACGACGAAGGTGTGACGTCTGATGCAGGCTCCGAGTCAGGAGCGAGAGTGACGTCATCACCGTCTGACTCTTCACCTCCACCGCCGATCTCGGTCGGGTGGTCGGGCACCATCAGTTGGTCAAGCTGGGCATAGTCACTAAGTTCACTGTACGGGGATGTTTCGTAACCAGAGTCTTTAGTAAGCTTACGAATGGACCTTCGCTCTTTGCTGTCTCTCTCTCCCAGTCTGTCCTGAGGAGGGTCACCCTCGTCCGCCCGTCGAGCCTCCGCGGACGGGCAGTCCCGACGAGGCGGTGGCAAGGTATCCGATCGTACGTCTGAAACTACCGATGTTAGATTAGGTTCGTCGTGCGAGGAATACCGTCGCTTGCCGTCACTTTTATCACAAAAGCTATGGCTTCTCTCTTTGCTCGCGGCAGATGCAGACGACAATTCCCTCTCGGAAGCCCACGCATTCTTCTTTTTCAGGCCTTTCCCTTCCGAGTGGTAGTTTGGATTGGACCGATTCAAAGACGTTGTGGACGCGTCATCCCTAGGAGCTCGACTCAAATTCCTCAATAGTTTAGCAGCGGAGGTGAAACGGCCGCTCTCGCGTCTTTCAGGCCGCTTTTCCCGCTTCTTGGACGAGCCGCTGTTGCTGGTCTTGTGTTTGCTGCGGTCACTGGAGCGACTCGTGAGGGTACTGGTGCTGCTGCTCACGCTGGTCGCATCATCATCCACGCTCGTGTCCTTGCTCCTGTGGAAAAATAATATGTCAGTAAATTAATGATCTCCCAGAAATATCTTCAAAAAATACAGTTATATTTTAGTCTCAGTGAGAAAGCACAGGGATCTAGTTCAATCGTTCTTCTAATTGATACGTGGGCTCTGTGGCGTAGTGGTAGCGGTGTGGTCTCGTAACCGAAAGGACTTGAGTTTGATACTCGGCTCAGGAAGGCATTTTCATGTTACCATGGAATACTTCCCTTGGAAAAGAAAGTTTAAAGCACACATTCTTCACATCCCTCACCACGCCAGTAGTTGTAAGGCATTGCAAGGCATTGAAAACCCAACGGTAAAACGTGTTGGAATAAATAAAGGTTCTTGAGATTATATGTGAACTCTAAATGTAATTAATAAAATTCAATACACTGAAGTGAATGCTTTCATTACAACACGGTATTTCCGAGCAGAGAGCAAACACAGGTGGAATCGCGAGGATTTCTTGTAGATAACTTATTGTCAACTGCAAATAGGAATTTAAAATCAAACAAATATAAAATCATCAACTAAAAAATAATGACAGGGATGAAGAGGGAAGCCCTTTATAATAGGGAGACCCTTTTAAAACGAACATTTTTCAAAAAATTTCGATTGGCCAAGAATTCAGGCAAGAGTAGCTTGAATCACTGAGACGTTTTAGCTTGAATTTGCCAAAATTATTCTGACAAACTTTTGCACGAGGACAAGACAAGACATGGTCTGAATGTACGCGCTTGAGTCTTCAAATCAATTCTGAACACCAAAAGCACGATGTTAGTTTCAATTGCGTCATTATGGAGGAAAACAAGAAGTGGCTAAAAAAAGTAGTTGCATCAATGCACTTGGGCACGAAGTAGGTTGGTACCCACTTGAGGTACCAACAAGCATTGCTGACTCATGCAGAACTTCCATGGAGGAACGGAGCGATGAAATGCGACTCAAGTGGATTGAAATCGATCAAATGACGAAAATCACAATTTCTTGAGACTCCTTTTGGATTACGATAAAATTCTCAGTTCCGACCCAATTCACTTAGAACTAACACGACCAAGAACACTTAGTCAGTGAACTATACATCATCAGAAAATAAACATATACCAAAAAGGTTCACAGAAATAATTACAGATATAATTCCTTTTTTTCACGAAAGCGATCTGTAGGCGTGCTGACACTCGTCATAATGCTAAACTTTAAAAAAACTACTTTTTCGGTAAGAAATATAGTTGAAATTAGCAACCTGTCTTACTTCGTTACGGACAATTTAAGTTTAATTTAAACTCGCCCTCATCGCGCACCTGTGTGTAAAAATGTTACTTTTTCTAACACATTGTATGATTAGGTCCACGCTAGACTCTACCGAAGTCACGCGTCAAACTGATAACGATAAACATTACACAATTTCATTTGAAGTGAGCATTTCCTGGAAAAAAACGCACGCATCAGTCCAACCAGTAATTAATGCGTGTTTGTGTATGTAAATATGTATCATAAGCTTGCTAAAAAGTAAGCAAATGGTCCACGGAACTGTACATTTAGAATAATTGAAGCCACCAAAATGCCAAAAAATATCATCGATAAGATGGTAAAAATCTCACTACGATCCGACGCTCAGCCCGATCTCAACAATGGCGCGCCTGCAAGGATTCCCACTCGTCAGAAGCGCCACGGTTGTCTACACTTTCCATAGGCACGTACTTGGCCAGCGGGTCCCGGCGTACAGTTCGCTTTACACATTCCTCTGGAAGAACCCTCGCTGAGACTACTGCCAGTATCAGGTTATAAAGAACCTCAGGACTTTATTTAAGGTGGTCGAAGGTAACTTCCGAGTAGCGCGCAGCATGGCATTAGACTTTCAGATGCGCTGCACTCGCCAAACAAAGAGTAATAACAGCTCTGGCATGGCGTCGGCTGTAAGAGCACGACCGAATGGATCATTCGTTTCTGAAACCCAAAACAATTTATAGAACCGCAGGAAATGGCAAGTCGTATTCATCATTAACATCGAAAATTATCTGCACAAGCACAGCGTCAGGGCCTTAAAAAACTTCTTCCCAATTCCATAAAAGTTCAGATAGCTCATCAACGCATTCTAGCATACGTTTGCTCATGACAAGAGCTCGGCGCATGCATTAATCGACCGAGCCCACCAGCAAATGAACAAGTAACCCTTTCATATTAGGCTACAGCTTCAAATGTCATGCACAACCACGGTCAAGAAAAGCTGACGAAAACGTGAAGTAATTTCTTGACATTTCCACCTTATCAACAGCGGTTTATTTGTTTGAGGAGAGTTCAAAATTTAGTGAAGTGGTTAGCTTATCAAGGCGCTGGTTTGTTGGAGAATGCTGGTGATAATTAACATCTTATAAACTAAATATTTGTTGTTCACAGAAACGAGAGATAATACAAGAACTTCAGATAAAGGTTACATGACGTAGACAGTTTTTCGTAGATAAAATTTTACTTGTGCGTGTCGCTCTTGAATGTAAATGAAGCTTGTAAAATTTAGGTTTATGCGAGACCTGCATTTTCGCAATTGATGACAAGGAATAACACGATGCTTTAGATTTTAAACATTCAGAAATTCACCCAACATTCAGTGGGGAATTCGTCAACCAATTGAAGGAAGTGGAGTGATAGCAAAGACCGCAATCCAGCCTTGCGGTGCCGGACCCAATAAACGGACGAGGCTGCACGGTCTGGCCTGAACTGCAACTCAAGCGACGCAGCCCACAGGACCGTCTTATGGCTCTGTCGCAAGCTTTGAATAATTCTCGCATGCACCAAAATTTATTATAGCCATTCTATAATGAGTGTTCAAGAATCACTCTGACATCACAGTATGGGTATTGATTAACGAGTTGTTAAAGATGACCCTACTCTTAAACTCTAACAGTTTGAGCGCAAGCAACCCATTTAAGTAGAAACAATTGGTTAGCTTCCATCCCTTGTACGAAATATACCATATAGTACATCAAGCTTTGTATTTAACAGCACCGAAAGTAATGTGCAGCCACAGATAGAATTTTATCACCAAAGACCCAACAAATGTGATAAAACAAACATCAGTTATGATTAACACACCCTGAATCAGCTGCACGTAACCAAATTTCACGGCCCGACGTTGCTGATAACAGAAGGGCTGGTCTTCCTACTCTAGTGAGTTAACATGTACCACAATATTTACAGGGAATACTTTCCTACGTCTGCACTTGTGAGGCCAACCACCATCTAAACGATACCATGCATCAAGAGAACAGTTGATGGCTTCATTGGCACACGGGCAGTAATGAAAATCTTTAAACTACAACGAGATTTTAGGGTTTTAATTTTTGCCTCGCGTGCAAGTTCGTTTCTACAGTACTTAGTGTAAATAAAGCAAGTATTATGAAAGCAGAACAGAATATGTTAACACCTATTGACGTTAATTATATAATACTTCAACAGCTAAATAATTACCCTGAAAATTTTTTTTTTAAATAATGCTCAGTGAAAGGAACGAACAGCATGTATCAGTTTATAAAACTAGAAGTATTTATTTTATTACAATTCATCCAATAAAGTTAGCTTTTAAAGCAGTCACTGTTTTTTCTTTAAACAATCTTGAAAATTTGAAAATCAAGTGATTTTTCGTATATATTGGATATCATTCATGTCGAACTCTAAAACTCTCCAAGAAATATGTGTACCAGAAAAATATCAAAGAATATATATATATGTGCAATTCTACAATCAATAATGTAATCCAATAAAATTGAAAATGGGAAAGAATTTCATCGTTATTGAAAACATGATGCTATTCAAACACGATAATGGGATCAGTTTTAAAATGACTGCACAGCTCAACTCGGACGCTGCTCGTCAATGTTCACGAGCACCGCGCCTGCGGGAGCTGAAATTGATTGCAACCAACACTGTGAGGCCCAGCAAGGTGCATTCGTACAATTTACTCACGTATTTGATTAATATATAACTGATCATGAAAGTATTTTTAACTAGCAATTGGTAGAAAGGAAGTTTCAGAATTCTGCACATATACAGTAATATTTACTCCGTATCTGAAGTATATATTGATACAGATATTCCAGTACTCTACGGCTCTTCACAACCCTAATCGCGAATCTTTACACTTTGACTCAATTTTTAGACGAAGGAAGTCCAGTTACGCGCTGATGAAACGAGATAAAAACGTAATGCTCTTACGACGCAAGCTAATGAGGCTGAGCTGAGTGACTGCAGTGTCTCAAGTCAGAAAACGAAGGCCAGATTTAAGGTCTCGTGTGTTACGCTGAGCAGAATAGGGTTCCACCACATGCTCTATAGTGAGACGAAATATTATTGGTACGTGGCACTCGAGCCAGAAGTCGTTTCCAAGGTCTCCACAAATTGGAGCAAGCATGCAACTGAGGCAAACCAGAGCCCAAAAATAATGTCACCAAAACGAGATTGAAAAAACAGACCCAGTGGCAGTTGGGAATACGTACCAGGCGCAAATTTCCTACTCATCCATTGCCTGAATTGCTCAAAAAGCAACGTCGATAAATGCAGTTAAACATTCCAGCTTGCGAAGCTGAATTGGCCATTGTCGCCGAAGGATTTAACTGAAAAACTGAAAGGCTTAGACCATTAATGCGACGTTATTCCATTCTATTTTAGCAACTCTACTTGAACTCGGTCAATTACGAAGTCCATTAGCTGGAAGTGGATGCTGGAAGATGAAATATTTCAGTGAAATTGAAAGCTTGCCTGATAATGAACACGTTTTTGTTTGAAGTTCCATTAAAATCTGCACGCTTGACTGGTCAGCGAGAGGGTTTCCTCTTGCGACGTAATGAAGAAGCGCAATAGCGACTTTTCAATAAGTCCAGCGATAACTCCTCGACTTTCATAAGCACCAGAGCCCAACACAAAGAAGCGCCCCATCAGATACTCACACTCGACCAAGGGGTGATACTCATCGAGGTCAGTGAATTTTATCATCGGTAACAATTTGCCCGTACGAACTGCATCCCAATTTTTGAAAGTGAGAGGAGCTCTCGTTGCACACCGCCCATTATAGCTCTAATACGAAGCTTTACTGAGCTTATCATAGTGCGCGTACAGGCTCCGCCTCGCTCACCCGTTATAATCAGCCGTGTATTCGAGAAATATAAAACTCAACTCGATAAATGGTGCGAACAATGAAGGCCAGTACAACAATTCGAAGTAATCTACTTTTCTACACGTATTAACACACAAGAGAAACATTACACTTAAGAATAGAATTGTAGCAGGAGAAGTAATTATTTTTTTTAATCAAGTTCGTTCCAAAATTGCTTTTCAGAGGACTATGTCAGAGGTGAAAAAATTTATCCAATTCTTTTCCTAACTCCCGGCAACAAAGGGTGAAAAATTAAACCTAAATTTGCGAGGCAATCAACGAAACAAGTCTTGCTCGATACCTGTTGTTTCAAAGACATGACGCAAAAAAGGCCATAAATTTTCTCGAATTCAGAGTCTCCTGAATTGTGGAACGACATAAAAAATACTCTTCAGTGACTTGGACATTCGCCCTAGTGTAATTTGGGACTTTCTGCGAAGACAAGACAAGGTAAAGTCTCAACACAAAGTCTTGGAAATGAACTGTGCTACTCGCACGGCACGATAAAAGGTTAGAGTAAATTTCCCCTGAAATCACACACAATAATACGAAGCAGTATTGCTTCAACGTCTCCTTCCTATCTAAATTTGAACTACTCCCGTGGGAATTGAAAAGCACCTTTTACCGAGCAACGTTAGCGTTTACATCGTTTACATTTTCTCATCGTCAATTCGTCCCAGTACTTAGGAGGATGAAGGCTCGATTATCAAAATCAAAAGACGGTAGCGTTAAAGTTCATGAGGAAAAGACGATTCGATGTATAACTTTAGCGTCACTCGTGAATTTTTTTTTTATGCGAGGTATTTCGTCTCAGCCGTTATAGTTTTAAAATTAACATAGGAAAATGGAATGGGGTCTATTGCAAAGCATTAGTAATAGTGATCAGATCAAAGCCAGCAGAATGAAGAAGCACTTCATACCGATTGATATGTAAATTGTTGAAACCTTCACAATGATCCCACTATCTAATAATAGCCCAGTGTTGCTTGCTTGGTCCATCGTCTGTCACGCTCTAAGGGATTTAGATCGGAGAAAATTTCCGGCTCCGTAATTGTAATAATCAGTATGACTCAGGAAAGGCAGTCCGTATCAGTGATACTGCAAATAATATTTCACGCCAGATTAACCGTAAATAAGAGGGCATCTTAAGAAATTAACATCATTAGTCCCGCCATTTTTGGCGGGGCACGTCTACTAGTGCAACATTAATACGACATCCCAATAGCTCGCGCGAGTAGGAAACAAAACAAAGATCATTCACCCAATAAAAAATAGCCCTTCATAAAATCCTCCAAACACAAGGAATGACAAAATTTGCGTAGCCTAAATGAAAAAAAATAACTAGCTACTGAATCCGGTCATTTGTGTAATTTACCCGACTTTACTAATGACTGATTAATTATTATTAGTTAGTTTAAAGCTCCCTATCCGCAAGAAACATGATCTAAAAATAGCAAAGAGAAGAAGTGACCATGCAGTATGGGCAGTAAAAAACGTGGAATCTACGCCCAGGTGTGTTCTCACACCGAACTCCCTCATTCGGGAAGAAATAGTTAATTAGGAAGAAGAAGAAAAGATAAAGAAGATATGTATAGTGAAAAATATGTGAAATTGAAAGAAGCAAAATGAGCCCGAAAGACAGAAGTCCCTAAGGCCTATATATAGATGAGGTCAACTAATCGTGCTCCCTGGTGACGCCAGTCTTCACAGGACAGATAAACCAAACCTAACCCTATTGCCAATCCTACATCCTTCGAGGCGACTAGATTTTACTCTCAAGACTGCATGTACCAAATTAAAGACTTACCAGGCATAATTATATTATTGAATAGCATGGGTGTGATATTGAAAATTCAGTTCCCAACGAGTTTTCCTTTTTCCACGAGAGTGGAAAACTCCATACATAAAATGGGTCTCTAAATGATCTACTCCTACGACTTCATAAGTTCCTAAGTTTGGTATCTATAATTTCTGCTTTCACGTACATCATTCATGCATAATTATCGTTGCGATATTTAATCCATAATCTAGGAGTCAGATCGCGATTCTTGCAGCGAAATACAAAGCTTGAAGTGAATTTTCCACGTGGATACTCGAATAAAATGTATTCTTTGATTTCATTCGAAACCTTCGTGGTGCACCATATGGTATCATCAAACTTGACCTTTGGAATCAATTTATTCGAAATCATTATCAATGAAAATAATCGTTAAACTATTCCGTGTATTCGTTCTGCTATTTAGATTGAAACAAATGGTACCAGTAAATTCAACCTTTAATAGAAGGGCAGTTTCGAGGAATCAGTTTCGACCGGTGCAAGCACGGAGTATTACATACAGAAGTGCACTGCAAGCTGCTGAAGCGCAGGAAGAAAATTTGCATTTTTTCGTCGACCAGGGCAAGCCCGGGAATAGATAAATATTTTTTCAGAGGAAAGTAGCGGACGTCCTGGATTCATGATTAGAAATTAAAAGCTTTAACTGAACAATTTACTTTTTACTGCCCGAGCTTTCGCAGTGTTCCGCAGCATGCTTTCTCAGGGGAGCGAGTCGTAAAACAGACACATATGGTGCACACGCGTATCTATGCTACGGATCATTACAATTTGAAGAGAAATTTTAAAAATAGAGGTGATTTTACAGACCAAATTAACAGGAAAAAAACGTTTATTAATGAGTGAAATGTAATTTTAAATGAACATATTAAAATCATTAACGGAACGGAGGTTCAGTTGAGACATTAAATGATTCTAAGAACCTCCTACGTCTCAGAACAGAATTTGTAGCAAGGAGTTTTGGATAACTGAAATTTATATCGTTAATGTGAATGAATGGCACCTGTGGTGCCATAAAAATCAGGATTTATCTTCAATCATTTAAAACTCCTTCTAAAAAAATTTCTTCTAAGGCCATGAAGGTTCCTAGAATCCTTTGATGTCTACACTGAACTTACATTTCATTAATGATTTTAATAAATTAATTTCAAAATTACGTTTCATTCGTAGATGTATTTTTCCCTGTAACTCTGTACGGTTAATTAAATTCCCTCAATTTTTTTGAAATTTCTCATAAAATTGTAATAATAATCCGAGGATACGCGTGTACACCTCACGCGTCTGATGTTTTCCCGACTCGCCCCCCTGGAAACGCGTGCTGTGGAACACTGCGAAAGCGCACGCAATAAAAGGTAAAAAGTCCAGTGATGCTTTTAATTTCGACTTATAGATAATATTCTAAAAAAACTTTGATAGTTTAGCATGGTGAAACGGCCTTAATTTAAGTCACCTTATACAGGAACTCGAAATACAATGGCAATAAGAAAAATACGGCACTACAACGCAAGACCCAACTGTTAGCATGGCAAGTACCAAAATTTGACGAGTAATGAAAACTTTCTCTATTATCTGGACTGAAATCTGGTGGTAGACTCTCTTCTCAATTTTTGGAGTCAATTCATAGTTCAAATTTAGCATAAGAGTAATAAGCGCGCTAAGTAGTCGTAAGAGTAAAAAGAGTAATCGTAACGCTGGATTCAACCCAACTCATCTCAACGGTGCCATGAAGCGCATACGTCTCTCTATACTCACAATTGTTTCAAAGAGAGGATCATCAAGTACAGTTTTCTCACCCACACTTGAGTAACTTAATTAATCAAACTGTAAACATGAATTCAAAGGTTTCTTTTCTATAGTCATACAAATTAAATGCAGGCAAAATATTTTCAGTGAGGAGTGAGTACTCTTTCGAGTCGAAGTGAAGCAGGAGCTTTCATAACAAAAACAAGTATATCTACTCAATGAATCTTTCATTTTTTCCATTAACGTATAAAATTACCCCAAATATCGTAACACCAAGCAATAATCGCTCGCATACTATAACTTTAATTATTCAGTTTTCAAAAAAATTTCCTCGTTTTTCTGATATTAGTCGAACTAAAACCCACAACGAACGGTTCATAATTCGACCAAAGGCCAGTAACCTCTGAAGATTACCAGCATCAGTAGATACGATAAGCAACAGCACGCGATATGCCATCTCAGGGTACCATGACATTTCCGCATGCATGCATAAAAAAGTGTCTGCAAGCAGCACAAGACGTCGGAGCAAGCACGGCACTCCCTAGACTCAGTGCGCAGGCCCGCGACAGCTCGTATGTCAGGGACCCATAAAAGAGTTCACAGGAACGCGTCCCTAAAGGTGAACAGTGCAACGGGACACCCAAATCGCGACACTATCGGGCCCCACTGCGACACAACGTGAGTTATTGCTCAATAAAATTACCGAGCCAGATGAATATTTAAAATACAAAATCTCATGAATTTGCCTCTATGAAATATCTTCAGAAATTATGACACAGGAAATCTATGCTTGGAAAAGGTTACGAGTGCATGTACATATCTGCGAAAGGTGTGGCTGCAAGCAGTGTTCAGAGTAAAAGGAAAATTAAGAAAAGTAGCGCCAATGAAGTTGAAATGCTCAGACCCTAAGTGCAATTGACACGCAAATCATGCTGTACTAAACAGAAAAGCATCCATTATTCACAGTTGTTTTCATTGAAATCGATCTCCAGAGTAGTTTAGAAGTCTCATCTAAGTACGAGTAGTTACTCAATGAGAGTTTCAAAAACAGCTGTGAGTACTTCAAAGAAATGAATGAACACAATTCAAAAACTCAAGGAGAAAGTTGATTTTAAGGCACGTCAAACAGATTGCCTATCCTAGAGGAGAGAAAATGATACAAAAATTCATTACAAACTGCAACAAAACCGTTCCAGACGTTAATGAGCAGCTGAAGAGAGGTCCGGAGAGCACAAAATTATGGCGGCGAGTCCGGCAGGCCGTCGCTGTCACCGCACTTCTCGGCAGCTGCTGAGAAATACTAACTACGGAAGAGTCCTTAGCGTACGAGAAGGTGATGTAGGATAATATTATTTGGAAATTAGCATTACTATTTACACTATTATTTGTTCATTAATATAAGTTATATTGATAGCCTCAGGATCAAAAGTCAAATGACATAACAGAAATTAGAAATTCTACGAGCAGAAAATACATACAAAACACAATCGTACAAAAATATACTTTGGATTTACATTTAATGACGTCGTAAAGGCACCGTGAGCTACAGCGTCTGACTGGCCCAACCCACTGCACAGAATTTGAATAAGCAGAGACAATGAGTAGCACTAGCATCTCGCAGAATCCTTCAGCGAGCATTCACGGATACTCCTGAGCAACGCAATTGTCCAGTTGATCTGACGAAAAGACTTCTCAGCTCCTCTCCCTCACGCAGAAAAGCTTAAAAAGGAGTCCAGCGTCCCCACGTCTACAATGGCTGCCACAGAATTATTCTCTCCAACGAAGCCTTGCTGGAGAAAAAACCTTAAACATTGTCCACTACAGAGATGAGTTGGGGAAAGGGAGAGGAAGGAGAGCAAGGAGAGTGCAAGCTAAAAATGAACAAACACGCGTACGTATGGCTGTTAGACAATTGATTTAAGTTTGAAAACTATGTTTATCTATTTCTCTCAAAAACTATGTTCTTTTCAATTGTTCGCGTGAAATAAGTGGGCGAAATGTTTCAGTGAAGATGCTAATAACATGCGCACCGCTCAACGGTAACTGCATTTACTTCTTTGGGAATGCTCGATACAAAATATATTTTGGATACTTCCTACTGTGTAATTGGCTGTGATCGCTAAAATGTTAGAAGTCTCTCTTCTAACACAGAATTCCTCAAACTGTTAATTGACATCATTCCAAGTAAACTTTGCCAATTATTGACATTAATAAAAACACGCACCTTCCAAAAATACATTCTGACCTTGAAAAACACACATCCTCAATCGCCAGTGAATAAATAATCGAGATGACATTTTCAAAAAATGATCAAAATTTGAATTAAGTGTATGATTCAGTTCTTAAATTCCACGAAAAAGGAAGGCATTATTCAGACTGCAAATTTTAACACTTTGACCGCATCGTGCGCCCCACATGGCGCACGAGATCATCTAACGTAACTTAGGCAAAGCAGTAACACATATGATTACAAATTTTTAAATTTTCATGAAATATGCGTTCATTTCTCGTATATGCTAGTTTAGACTAGAAGGAAAATTGCTAGGACCACCAAATTTTTTAAAACAAAATCCTTCAATTTTAAATTCACAACAGATATTTATTGACGTGTAATTTTACTTGTATGGAAAACTGGGGTCAAAGTGTTAAATGAATACTTCACAGACTTTAGACAGCCTGGAAGGGCGATGCAAATGCTCCAACACAACAAAGCAGCAGACAAGATGTCTCAAAAACAATAACGATAAAAAATTGCGTACCAACGCAGAGTAATCACTGGTAAAAGTGATCATAGCTCTACTCGGACGGTACTCGTCAATTTTCACGGGAGCCGCATACGGGAGCTGGAATTGATTGTACCAGGCACCGCAGCGCGCTACGATGCGCATCGGTGTAATTGACTCCAGCATGATTAGGGTAACAATGAACAGTATAGCAGGATTGATGAGGGTTCTTAAGAGCCATCAGTGAGATAAAGGCTTCAGAAGACGGAGACCGAATAATGTTAAGGAGGCCTGCAACAGGAATGTCGCTGCTTCCATCAAGCAAGCTTAACGAGCGAATTTTGACTACACCCCTTAAACGTAAGACCATAAGTCAATTTACTCCTTAACTAATGAACTAATTTTCAGGAAGGTAGACCTATACAGACACTGCGTACTAGAAAACTATAGGTTACTTAGTATATTTCTCCTCGGAAATACAGGTTTGTTTAGAATTCATAAAGTGCGGCAGCAGAATCGCGTCTGCCTTGAGTCACCACCTCTACTCTCGAACTAACGAGCACATCGTTCCGGTCCAAGGCTAGCGAGTAATTTTCGGGCTCATAATTCAGGCCATCATTTCTCCTACGTATATGGAGTGTAATCAGTGAACTTAACCATCGGGTTGGCGTCAGTGTTCAATAAAGTGCCATATGTACAGTATTAAGTAATTTTTAATTTTACTGGCAAAATTAAAGCGCACCTTGAGATTCTGAATTTATTTCGAAGCTTCACCCTCAAAACCCTAGTAAAGAGCAATCTGATGTCCTCCAATTTTTTTAACATTCATCATAACCCGCCACTAAAATTGGCATACTACTTACAAAGTGGGATTAAAATGACTTGGCTTTTCCATACAGCTAAACACTCCATTTGCAAAGTAGCGTTTCAAAATTATGGTAAAATTCGCTTTGATTTTTCATACAATCATAGCGCGGATTCACTTCCAAAGAATGCTTCGTTCCCTTTTCGTTCACTGGACCCGGGATGCACGTACCCCACCGCAATGCAAATGGCTTCTTTCTCAGTTGCAGGATCACTGCGACACGAGATACATTTAGGTTATCTTCCCATGACTATGGTTACATTGTCAATTACAGCGATACAAGAAAGTATTTTAGCATTGAAAAGTCTTGAAAAAACCAGTAATACAACACAGACGTTATTTCACAACAAATTTCTCACATTCCTCAAATACCTCGGTAAAAAGAATAAGCAAACAAAGCGCGTTTTTTGTATAGTATATGATTTTATTTGGTCATCATCAGCAATTATCATGCTTATATATTCAAATACCCTTGCTATACATTACTCAAGACACAGGGTCATCCTGCTCATCTCTGCAAAAGTACAGTAGGCACGATGAATAACCCTAGCGGGCGGATGGTGACACATGAGGAAAGTAACTCGGGTCGAATATTCTGACCAACGTCACCCTCATAGCGCAACGTACGAGCGAGCAGTACCAACCTTTGGATACTTCTCGAATTTTTTAGGTTTTTTAAGAAGTGGCTTTAGTACGATAACAAACATACGAGTATAAGTTACTCCCGGTGAATAATTTTGTTTCCCTGACGATACCTCATCAAGAACGAGTAATGAACTAAAAGTTCCCAGGCTCTTTCAACGCATCGCTGTACCCTTAAAATAAGAAGGAGATTGCTGAAATCGTTTTGTTGCAATGAGAAAAACTCTTTCAACTAGAGTAGAACAGTACTTTAGCCCACGCTGATATTATATTAAAATCACTCATGTTGCACGGGATTGTCATTCTCGAATCATTAAACCAAATAAATTATAAGAAATGAAAACAAAACACATGCATCGCACGAGGTATTCATTCACTAAAAGCCCCAAATGGTTCCGGACGCTATTACGGTATATCAGTCAGGCGTATTTACTTTGCGGAAGGCTCTAACCAAGGAGGTCCTATCCGAACGCAGCGTACATTAAGATGTTAATGTGTCCGCCGCAAGCAGCAGGAACATGTAATACGCTAAAAAAGACCGTTGCTGAGAGAAGATATTCTGCAACAGTAAGAAATTTTGATGGTAGACGGCACAAGCATCAGGACCGGGCATGATCGCTAGGAGAGACCGGTCGGTGTTACAGCTCGGACGGGCGATGTTAGCCCCAGCAGAGCATCGCGTCTCCCGATGCTCGCCTGGACAAATACCAGGACCGGCTTCCATCATCCTAGGACGCTCGAGTGTCTCGTTAAAACACACAATAGAGATTGCTATCACGCATAATACAAGGACTTGAGCGAGCTCGCTAACTTAGGGGATCGCCAGGAATGTGTTCGAAAGCTCAATAGTATATTCGCCGTCTTAGCTGTGATAAGTGCATATTTTAACACCGATTACAACCAAAATTTGCAATCTATATTTAAAAGTAATAAACTGACAATATTTTGCAGACGAGCATTGCAATATAGAAGTTATTCATTCTGTGACAAAACGAGCAAATCTAAACAGGCTCAATGTGGATCCGTTATGAATTTTGGGGATATTTTCCTTGAACTCCGAAGCACACTGAATAAAATGTTTATTTTAAACGAGTTTTTTTTATTTTCCACGACTACACAGCCCCATGAGTCCTTGGTAGCACGTACCAGCCGTTTTGCTAAAATCTGGTCAAATTCAAGTAAAGAACATGAAAATTTTCAGAGGATTAATTCATTGCACAATCGGTTTAACAGCTGATTTCGGAGATTTCTGATGCCATTTAGCCCACACGGTAAAAAAAACTTGAAATCTAGAAATGCATAAATAAATCAAATATCTTTCACAAACAAATTGTTGAAGTCATTTCAAAATTTTAAGGTTACTAGTACGCAGCATCACACATTAATCAATGTGCCAACGAACATAACAAGATCACCTACTAGAAATTTACTGCAGGATTATCTCATAACTGCGACCCCAGACGGATTTATTCAAACTTAAATGAATCCATTTATCCTTCAGTAATGCGATCAAAACTCGAGTAAAATCAAGAAAACCAGCTCACAGTGTACGAGCAGAAAGTCGCATCATCTTTTCCATGACACAGAAGACCGTCCAGGTCAAACGTCATGCATATAGAAGGCCGAAGACCGACACAGATGTTACAATATTCGAACATGAGCCCAATTAAAAGCTTGGGTTCCTCTCTAAAAATATATGACGTTTTAGTATTAAAATGTAGTTATTTATGTTCGGCCGCTATTTTACTCAACACGGCAAATCCGTCAGTTTACTCGAATAAATGCTATCAATTAACTTGTTGAATGCAATACTACTTTCGTAACCAAATAGCCAGTAAAAACGAATGAGATCTGTGGCTACACTCGCAAACTTTAACAACACCTTTCAGATAACAGTACGTTGTATGCTCGTGAGTTTCTGAAATATTCGAACGAGAAGATTACTGGACGAGTAAGTGAGCCTCATAAAATGATGTTAGGTATACTGTATGCATGTACGTTAGTGAAACAAATACTTGACCTGCAAGTTTGCGTATCATGTTTTTTCAAGAACACAACCATGGTGAAGCCAAATAACATAAAAGATAATAGAGAATTATCTTCAAGCAATTTGAATTTTCTTTAATTCTCATGCCAATCCTGAAAGTATCTGGGAATATCTACCATAGCCGAATAGTGAAATCGAAGCAGATCACAATTTCATTGAACTACGAAGAAAAAAATACCCTTCACACCCTGTATTCCAGTCAGAGGTTTTAATTTGTGAATGCTCAATAACTCCGTAGTGCGGAAATTAAATTTGTAGAATAAGAGCATATATTCCACAATTAGGTTACATTCAAGTTCAAGCCTGAATTGAAAAGACGTTAAACTTTACTTTTTCGGATAACCTCCAGTAAATATAGGGTGTGGTTTCTCTTTCCCTGTATCGTTCCTAAATTTCAATGTACATTTCTCAACTGTTACAACTGCGGCAACCAAAGCTAATTCTCACTTAGAACTTCACACAATCGTATACCCAAGAATGGACCGATGTCTGAAATACTGAACAGCAAAAAATTTTACACAGAGCTGTTTTCATGCAACTTTATAATTGCTTACACATGCATGCCGTTTCAGTGCCGTGTATATTCAATGAAAATTAATTTAACTGTGAAATGGGTGACGTGATTCATTCTCTCAAACCTTACATAAGAAAGTAACACGAAAAGAATATTTCAACGAGTATCTATGATAAATTAATATAAAATTCATTGCATATCATTTCAACTTATAAGTAATTCAAATTAGTTCAGGCAAAATACACGCTCAACTCTACATTTACGTGAATCAGAATGAATTTAGAAAATCTGAACGACTTGTTTCAAAATATAACTCAGAGTTTCATAGTGAATATCGTAAATCCAATACAATGAAAGATACACGACAGCACGATCGGCCAATACCAAAATTCGGTAAGATTCATACAAATAACATGTCAGATCAAAGAAGACACCATTAAAGTGACTCAACGTAACACTGGGTAGACCGACCTGTCACGAATATATTTCAAGATTTCCGAGGGTGAAACTTATTACCAAAATTAACGGTACCAACTCAGCCCGAGTCACGCACTTGCAGCTTCATTTACCCAAAAGTTTAAAGTGTGCCCAAAGGTGCAGAGAGCGTTCCAAGAGACAGATCGCGGAACACCTTTGCTCTGGTAACCTTTGTGAGCCACAAGGTTTGCTTGCAGTACAGACTTAACGGCAACAATAGAGCAAATGCACGAAGTCTTCCTACGCCGCACTAAATTAAAGTCAAGGCTCGAGACTAGTTTGGCACTGTCGAGTTGAAAGATTTTAATTGATCCATGACGTGTCGGAGAAATTATTTCAATGAAGAAAAGGGAACTCGTCTTTCAAGGAATTCTAGTCGGCGGGACGGACGGCGATCTCGACAATGAGGGACAATATTGAACTTCTCGAGTCATTTTTATGACTTCAAAATTCCATTCGAGTCACTCGGCACCTGAAAAGGGCGCAGCAAGCAGTACAGAAAATCACAATTCAAGCGTGAATAAATACTTGAAATATAGATTGAATCGAAAAACTATTGCTAAATCCTAGATTCAAAGACTTTCACTTTTGCATTAACATAACCAGTGATGTTCTTAGAGAATCGGGTTTGCAAAGTTACACTTTGTAACAAAACTCAGATATCAAAGTGACTTAGACTTAAGCACAAATTAGTAGAGTTTTCAACTCGGACTTCATTAGGCTGCACATTAACAACCTTACAAATGTTTCGCAAATGAAAAGTCAAACACCTTCTCAAAAGGACGTACAGCCAGGTCTAACTTGTACGTCAAATTAACTGGGATTTTTACCAGCAAAATTAAATTGACACAATACTGTACATAAAATATGTAAGTCAACACAAACAATCACCCGACGATGAAGTTCACTGGGTACACTTGCAATACGTGGGAGCAGTGGTGGCTTAAATTACAGACCTGAAAATAGATATATCATATCAATGAAAATCGTCAGTCACAAGAAAAAAATTACCATCACAATGTACAATTAAACTATAGAAACCATGGCCTTTCTCAATACTTACAAATCTTCCAGATGGATCCACCGAGCGCTGTATGTTCCATTCGAAGAGATCACAGTAGCCTCAGCCGCGTTACCTTCGTTGCAAGACGTGTGTTCAGTACCTACAGGGGTAGCAAACCCACGAACTGGCCTGTCTACACTGACAACTTCAGCTCTTCCAGCCCCCACGAGTTTGTCGTGAACGATTTCAACCGTCACGGAAGTGCTGTCGGTCTTCGGAAAGGCGCAGTTCTCTTGATCTCTAAACTGGACACAATCGTAAAGGTCACCGTTGACGCTATGGGTTCTTTTCAAGTGGACTTGACTAGCTGAACCGAAGTACTTGGCTATATTTGCTCTTGATCTGGCCCCGGGTTTGATGCGAGGCAGAGAACCATAAAGTGGATTATCTTGATGGAAACTAGACAAGGTTGACGTAGTGGTAGGCAACAATCGTAAACTTGTCGATGATAAAAAGACTTCAGAACGAACCTCACAGTTTGCATTTGACATGTCTAACGAAGTATCGCACTCAACAGTGCTGGAATCGGACGCGAAGCCGGTGTCAAACGAGCTGCTCAGGCATGACGACCTCATTGACGATGAACGTGAAGGTGTGGAAGAGCTGCTCTTGAACGCTAACGTACGGGTCCGGAACTCTGCTGCATCTATTCGATCGTTGGATGAATTCTTGGCACCTACAGATGAACCAACAATTTCAAAATTCTTTATGATTTGCTTCACATTTAAACGACCTGAGAAATTAGAGGCTGACGATGTGGGCGCAGAATCTGGACACAGGTCTGGGGTGGATGAATACAGAGAGCCCCTTTTTGCCCTCAAACTCTTCAACATTTCTCTCTCGCATGGAGGAGTTCTAAAGCTAGGAGACCGCCGTTTTTGACTATTTTTTCTGTAAACAGATTGGCACCTTGATTCACTACTTCCGCGCTCTATTTTGTACTGAGTTTGTGGCACAGTCCTGAGGTCGGACAGACGATCCCGAGGTTCGAAAGGCGGTACAGACATTTTCAGAATTCATCTAGTGAGCCTCGGGCACACTATCAGTTTTTCTCACACACAAGAATAGGACAATCGTTGTAAATTTTCAAAAGCAAAATCTCCGTATGAAACTTCGATGTCGATACTTGACCAACTTTCACAACGATCTGCGAAACGTAATGAAAGGAGCATAGCGAAAAGCAACCCAATTGAGTTATTGTTCTGGAATTGACACCGTCTATGCATCTGCGAAAAAAACGAAAAAGCTAACACGGTGAGGCACAGCGGCAAACACGGTGCCGGCTAAAGGGATCATCAAGGTAGCAAGAGCTAACAAAGCAGTCACTCCTGAAGCAGGACTGGAATGCAAAGCATCGTTCTGCAAACACAGCAAAGGTCAGCAGACAACACACTGGGCTGCACCGACGCATTTTTGCCAACGACAGCTGCTGCTGATTTTTTCCACTCGCACAAACTAGCTAGAAGTTACACACTCACATATTATAGGTTGGGATATTTAATGAAAGTATGCTCTATTCCATTAAATAACTTCGAAAGATCTCGGCTGGAGAAGCTTATTTTTTTCGCAGAATCAGAAATCCAATGAGAGTCGCTGAAAATTAAATTATGTATTCAATAGTTTATTTATTCGTTAGCAAATGAAAAATCTAAAATAGCGTACTGTCTAATTAGCAACTGTCATTTTCCCTCGTGATTAAGGACACATGAAACAACCTTTCGAAAAAATGATTCAAGAGCGATTAAAATCACAATCTCTACATCAAATTTACTTGAGTAATTTGACTTTCTCACGAAACACGAATGAAGTAAGCGACAGCTCTATTAATCAGTAAAACAAATCTGCCTTCAAAGGTAATGCGACTTGAGAGCTTCGTCTCCAGACTTCAATGGAATTACACAACAAGCTGCGGCTGAGCTCCCTGAGGAGCGATTGGCTGCCATGGGGCGAAATAAAATGTGGAATGAGACAGTCAACATGTCGAAAAAATATTAGCTGCTCACCTAATACTTGTAAGTCTCGTCATAGAGATACTAATATTACTGAACATGGAGTTCCATACAAACGAGGGTTTTGCATTTTTCTGCGTTGAAAGAAATATCACCTAAAGAAAATCAAATAATTTTATTTCGAAAATAGTTTCAGTTAACCGCTACCGACGAAATTCTAAATTCAACGGCACTCCTAGATACGTTCACATACTGCATGGCATTTGCATCCGTAGAAATAACTGAGAAATGGTGAATGCCCTAAATTATCAAAAAATATGGTTCACATTCTAAAACAGGTCGAAATCGCCAAATCAGGATATTAATTATAACGTATATAATTACGGGCGGGTATATTATGCGTTATTCAGTCATTTCCGTTTACGCTGAACTATTTTGATCACGAAACAGCGGGGCATTTAGTAAAAATGAACGAAATTTAGCGACTGAACCAGAAAATTTACGTGGAATAAAATATTACAAATTAACCAAAAAAATATTACAAATTAACCAAAAAAATATGCAATAGCACACGCAAAACTGTAGTAGGAATTGTTCGTTTGAATGCTTAAAAAATTGAACAAACATCGTCTCTCTCTATACATATCAAACTATACTACAGTACAAAATTGAGTATTGTGTCCTCCAAGATAACCTGTACAAAGGCTCGATCAACTAAAACAGGTGATTAGGTCAAGCTACTACAGCGTCACTAGACCATGGGGCTTAAGTATGCGAGGCGAAATACCGCAAACTTGCAGTAAAACTCGGCGTAATACGCAATGGTATGGAAATATATTTCACTAACACTTGAGAGAGTTATCCTAAACTTGATTGCCAAAGCTCAATTCTTTCGTCGTATCTTGATATTCCTTATTATTTCCCAGTGTGTGACGAAACGATGTTCGCTACATAATTCCACGCATAACAAATTCAGTCAAGAGGCAAACACCCAAAAAGTTGTACCTTAGGGCGACAAGCACGGGCTTCAATAAGTTTTTTTCCCTCTCTCGTTAATGTGACAAGGATGCAGAGAACTGAGAGAGGAAATTCCATCAAGGAGTATAATGACCCCCACGAGCGTCTGAGGTCTGAAGAGCCTTCAACATTCTCCATATTCCCGGACGCTCTGCAGACTCGCCAGCATAAGAAAGAGGCAGGCCCGAGCTGGGTGTCTCGTTAAATGCTTATCGCCCTAATCGAGCCACCCAATTGCTCCGACGTAAACACGCGATAGTGAGTTAATTAGAGACACGAATAAACTCTCAACAGTTGAGCGATGTTCACATCTCACACCCTGAGTGTGTAATCACAACCTCAGGCTTTAGAATGATATAATTAATGGAGCAACGCGGGTGCATCTGATGAATGCAAGTGCATGAATTCACAAAAAAATGGCTGACTCGAGGGTAACATGATAGAGAAGTATTATGGGAAAAGTTTTCAAATAGATAAAATGGTACATGAGTTTCTACATGCAAGCAGACGCTGTTACATAGCACGAAAACAGAGTTTCAGAGTAGCTGCTTAGTGCGTCTACAAAATAACGACTCAAAATTGTACTGTAAATTTATCGAAACACTTTAGAATAGAAATAATTTGATTTCTGAATCCACAAACATTTTTTGCCAATACATCAAATGATTGGAATAACCACTTACACTACCAAGAGTCCTCCAAAATCAACATTTCAGCACATTCAAGCGTACCTAAACTCACCGCGTCGAAAACATGGTTACTCTATGTTCTTATATTTATTTACCACGTAAAAGGATTTTTTCAGTCAATATGCAACCGTGCAAGAGCCTAAATACTAGAACAAACACTCCAGGCCATCAGAATGAAAGTGAGGCCAGCGAAATGGACTGGTCAATTTCAGTCCAGCAATACGCACCACTTCCTTCAGAAATGACCGTCTACCCCGCGTAACATCGTTCCAGTTAAGAAACAGAAAATCTTTATCCTAGGATAAAGTGAAATTCGTAGTGAAATTAAGCCATTGTAAAATCTACTTCACTCCTATGAATATAAACTGTAAAGAAAAGAGTTATTTCCGCGTAACGACGCTATAACCAACACTACAGCACCTCTCTCCCTCACAGGTGTGAGAAACGTAGCGTGACTACGATAAACTCTTTCAAGGAGATACGAAATAATAGCTCATGCAAGAAATGAAGTGGAAATTTTTAAAGAATAATGTACGTGGATATTAACTTCATTTGTTCAAAAATCTATTAAAAAATCGTCCAATTAATAAAAAGTAAGCAAGTACTTTCATCACTACGCTGAATCCAGATAATATTGGTTCTAAAACAAAAGAATTACAATATGCAAACACCAACCTCTCAATTTTTAGAACGCAGTTTATTTATGAGCTTTACAGGGCTTGAACAGAATTCAGTAATTTCTGATTTTCTCGGTTACCGAAACTATAATTGATGAAAGGAATCTACCTCAACATTGGAATAGTACAAATATTTTCATAACGAGTTATTATTTCCATAAATTGAACATTATTTTCACATAACAAATTACGTTACAAAATTATGAATTCACGTATTTCAATCCAATGTTGAAAACACTCTCAATTTCAATTGCATATATCTTCACGTTTTCAAAACGATCTTGAAAGTGAAAACGTTCAAATAAAACTTAATTCCTTGTCCTGCCTCGGCCACGGCCAAGATCCGGATACAACCTAACTCTTCAAGTTATAATTCTTCTACACATATTATTGTATAGAAAGTACTAACAGCCACTTTTCACAGTACCCACGGCTCAAAATAAATTAACGTTCATGTCAATGACTGTGTACTTATCGCGACACCTACGTTCAGAAGTGAAGTCAAATCATGCTATCGGAGGGCTTCGAAAAAATATGTATTCAGGAACGACCATACGAAAGAACGATGTGATTACGTGCGGTATGTTACGCATGCGCGCCTGCATCAAATCCTGCACTGCTGCCCCATCCCTGCAGTCTCAAGCCGCATCGCATCGATTCTGCCATCTCTCCGATTCTTCAAGATCCTTTTTAACAATTCACTCAAAACGAACAGCTGATATATTAATTACAAAACAACATTTATTTAAAATCATCAAAATTAGAAAAATAGTACAACTCCTTGCTTTAGCTTTCGTGTTGACCTCATCAACATGTAGGGTAAATGTATGTAAGTGAAAATAGGGTAAATCTAAGAACGCAAATGTGAGAGCGCGATGTTCGTAATTTTTTCTAACACACGTACACGTCACGTTCTAAACTCAGGCAGAACATAATACAAAAATGTCTTTGTAATGGGACAAGTGAGGGTGTGAAAAAACACTCCAATAGCTGTGGGTCTAAGTAGTTGATACTAAAAGCCTCGTCTGAGAACAGCGATGTGGAGCAGCAGCTCAGACGATGAAGCTGTCGTGCGTTTCCTGCCAGCGACAGAGACTTCGTTGTTGGGTGTGAGAGCCTGCACTGCGTCTGGGGTGCCGCTGGTACTAGTGCCTAGTGATTGCGAGGCCAGCAGAAAGGCAGGAGTGTAGAGGGGGCAGAGTTGCAGAGATGGCGGGACTGGAAAAGTAGAGGCGAATTGGAGGAAAAAAATAGAACAGTACGGAGAAGCACGTATGGAAGAATACAAAGACACTCAGAAATAGACGAATCAAAGTGAATGAGACGTACAAGTAAAAAAGCATTATGTAAATACTAGGCGTAAAGAAATGAAAAGGTGAAACGAAAAACGACGCTAAGACATAGAGCGACACACACTAAACCGACCCAGTACCAGGACCTGAGAGCGGTGGAGGTAGAGCTACGGTAGGAAGACGTACGCAAACCGCGCAATCAAACCCAGAAGGCCAGCCAGCGCCTCACCAACAGAGCCCCCACCATCTGTAGTGACGCAACTTGTGCCGGCACCCCACCGCCATTGTGCATTGTTCACTGCCCCCCACAGTGAAATAGCTGAGACTCATTACAATGTCATACATCAAAGTTCAGGAATGAAATTCCATCGACTGGGTAACCAAAAGAAAGGTGGTGTTGTACAGGCAGCAAATTCACTTCTTGGAGGATTCGTACTTTCAGCTAACAAAACGTTGGGGTTCAAAACCAATAATTTGTTCATGAAGAAATCGATTTTAAAGGTGGCATTAGTTCCAAAAGTAAGAATGATACTCAAGTCGAAATCCGATAATTGGATGCGCCTACATTAGACGCCAAATAAAAGTATTTAATTGTATCAGAAGTACGTTTTATTTCTAATATGTAAAAATGAAATGGACCATAGCCCTATTTAGCACTTTGAGTTTAACACTGCATCAGCAAAATTCAATCTCATTTTTAACCGATCCAATTTATAGCCTTTCCTTAAACCACTCCATTATATTTTTTATTCATAGCTCAATGGACTTGAAACGTCTCAAAATGTATTATAAGTTGCAATCATTTTCTCAACAATTACCCCTTGAAATGCTTCATTCTTCCATTCTTTTGAAATGAACTCTGACAACTTCCATTACGTAGCAGGTGAACGCGCTTTATGTCACGGGTACCAAGCAAGAACGCATGTTCGCTCACACACGTACACGAACCAAACGCTGAATGTTCATGGGGAAAATTGCACAGGCTACCCGGCACTGAGGAGCTCCAACGAAGAAGCGGAGGACGGAAGCTGTGACGGTAACCCACGCGCCTTTTATCGCAGGCCACCCTCGGCCAAAGTAAACGGAAGAAGAGCCGAGCTACGCACTCAGCGCTCGGCAGAGTACACAAGGAGATAAGCAGCGCCCCAGCTTCCCCAGATACTCCACGCCTGGACACCGAGAAAAAAAGACAGCCATCCGAATTCGATGCTCTAACAAAAAATAACAAAGCAAGGCTTTAGCGATGAGGAATTTTTAATCCAGACCAGCCTATAGACAACCAATAGGAGCGCCGGGATTAAAAATACTGATGCAAAAACTCGCAGATCGTCCGGGGAAAGTATTAGGAGTTTTAAGTTACGACCGTGAATGAGCGACATTTTAAATTTTACAAAGTTCAATCAAATTCATCGCTACGTGGCAGTGGTTTGAATCAAAATTTTAATTTGTCTTTTATAAAATGTCATTTTTCACAAGAAATTGCAGCATATTTTACTCAGAGCATCTGCATGCTATGTAAGTTTTAGACAGTTCAAGATAATGCGTGCTGTCATTCACTGTCGACGTTCAAATTTCTACATCAAATCCAGGATGAGAACGTCATAAATTACGCCAATAATTCATTGAATATAACACGAACACAGCGTAAATTAGAGTATGGCAATCAAGTGGGCGAAACAAAATGCTGTACTTCTTTTTGTACGCTTTCCCATTCACATGAGGAATAATACGAATGTTAGCGTATGAATTCATTCACCGGGATAGTAAGAGCTGCCATAAAGCAGACTTGCCAGCTCATCATTCATACGACAAGAATGGCCTTTAAAATAAAGCATTTGAATAAAAAAAATAGCCTCGTCGGGTTCTTTGAGATCGCGATTACTATGGAATACATGCAATTAGCACTAGAATGATTGTCGTATATTTTCTTATAAAATGCAATACAGTTAGGTAGAATTAAAAAATTATGCTCTACGCGTTTTATCGCGGTTTGAATATAAAGTGACCAGCAAACGAAGCAACCGTAGTATCTCATCGGAACATACAGGAGAAGAATAAAAAATACACAAACAACGAATATTTTTGTGTAGGAAACAACTGAGCACAAAGAAAAGAGTGAAAACTAACATGAATATCATAATTAAAGAAAAATACTCTATTAGCAATTCTGCAAGCGTTTCCTAATTTGCTTTTTGTCTGGATATAGCACTCAAGATAAACCTACAATGAAGCCGTTTAAAAAATCTCAGCAAGGAGAGACGCTTGCGACCAGCTCCGATATAATAAGACGTTTTTGCCACAAAGGAAGTCGTTTCAGTTTCTCGCACTCAACTTTACACCGCGCGTGGGAAGAACTTCCAAGGCGATAACGAAAGGAAAGATTCTCTCAAGTCAAGAACATGGGGCTTGACCTTTCTTGGATAGATTAATGAAGAATCTAAAGTCGGGTGATTATTATTGTTATTAGAATGCATTGTGCAATTTTCAAACAATTCCTAGTCATTGTGGTAAACCGCCCCGAAAGTGTGGATTCTTCCGCAATCTTTTCCACTTTTGAACTCACTTTTCCACAGAGTGATGCAATTTTGCAGCTGTAAGAGGAAAAAATTTCATCGCACATGCAACACCACTCGGGATCGTAGATAAGTGGTTCACCATGGCTCTACCTCAATGAAATTGAACATGAAACGTTTCTGTGGCGTCCACAGAAAAATAGTTACTACCAGAGTCCCGACCCCAGGCAAGGAAGATTGAGGCCATTTTATTTTTGGCTTCGGGCCACCTGGGCAATCCGTGCACGAGCCCCAGATACTCCACGATACTCGGGAAGGCGCACATGGGAAACGTGTCGACCCAAGTGGGATGCTGCGATGAGACACTTTCACCGCCCCCCATCGCCAGGGCGACTCCATTACTCCCCCCATCCTCCTCGAATGTGACCGCGACCCTTGACCTCAAGGGGGCCACACCCCCTCACCCAACTCCAGAGGGCTTCCCGTGGCACCATTCACCACTTTCCATACCGACTTCTTTAGGGGCCTACTATATCCGCTCAACAACACTATGACGCACCAATGAGTAATGGGGTTAGGCCTAAAATAATGCCACCAACAGCCAATTTACAAAAAAAAATTCTATGAACCATTTGCCTAAATATGAAATGACTTCAAACCTTTTATGGGGTTTGATCTTAAGGCTCACTACTGCCAATTAGTTCATGTACGACTCAGAAACGCTTCAAATTAACTATTATTTTCCCTGAGATGTAAGGAATCTCCGCTGTCATTCGGAAGAAGCGGTGCTTTCGCGACATGCAAAGACATTCGGGCCATGAATCGCTCACAGGTAAAGTTACTAAAACAGCAATACGCGTCATCACTAAACATTTTTTGTATGTATATGTGCGCGAGACATAAGAATTTAAGTACGGCATTCGAGGAGTTCTTTTTGACAGTTGCAAGGAATACTTCAAGTCCACAAATTTGCAACTGAAAACGACTAATAAAGTATAATACACATACACCGAGGACATTCACTGCACAGGACGGGTCTCCCTCGCGAGGAAGTAAGTGCAATAAAGTTAAGAGCGACGATGCCATGTCGACTTTAAAAATAATTGCATATCGTTCTCTAGCTAAACGAGTAGCGGACTTCGTGGCAAATAGCTGTAAGAGGGCATACTTTTAAAAGCACACACGAATTTTTATTGCTATCCTCACTCTATCTTACGTGCAATTAAGAAATCCTTAGCATCCATACAGGGGAAAATATGACACAAAAACGTACTATTACGTATTCCTGGATTCAGGCCAAAGATGAACTCGAACGACGTAAAGTTTAAGGTCTTCATTCACGTAACAGTAAGACATGCTTCGTTGGTCGTATTTTTTTGGACATTCATTGCCTAAGGCACACACCTTAAATTAAAAAGTAACTGTAACATACGTATCTCAATAATAATATTCGTATTCAGAAGTAATCCTCGAAGCATTTGATTTAATTATTACGTTGGACTACCTCTCACCACAAATTTGTGCGTGCTATTCAGATCTGAAGCAAGTATCTTTAGTTGTGTTCAAAATCAAACTCGAGGACTAAGCGATGATAGACGCCAAGTTAACACACGAGCGTACACAGTCGCCTCTAATAACAGCAACACTTTTTCGTTTGACAATGGAGTCCCACGCTTCACGATGCGGTGACATGATACATCGATGAAGATAGAAAACTCGCAGCGATTGGAATAATCGTGCAGAGCTATGTGAAGGAACGGCAGTTCCAGCCTACGCCCGTTCGCCTGACATTTTAACTCGCCCTAGAGTGTGGCGAGATAAGGCGACCTCGTTTACACAAGGTCATCTGATACTGGGTACAAAATCAAGATAGAGTGTAAATGGAGCTATTTTAACACAAATTGAAAAGAGGTCATGTCGCGGGCATCGCCATTTCCTTATGAGCACTTCATCGATTCCAGTCTTTAGAGGCACCAGCGTTGTAGGTAGAAAAGAATGTCAACAAGAAAAAATGTGAATGACCTTGTATGAGTTCGAGCAGTGACCAATTCGTCCAACACGACAATAAGCAATCCAAATACATGTCGAATTCCCCTTTCCTTGCGTTTTTAAGAACGAAATATCGAATGAAGTGATATTTTCACGATGACAAACAAGTAGCATCTCAGATTCGATTTTTTAGCTCGCAATCACGTACTCGAATGCATGTAAAGTTGTTCCATGATGATCCACTCAAGTATTGAAAACAAAGTAAAAATTTTCATTTTCATTGAAAAATCGGCAAAGCCACTTATAGAATGCACTCGGAAAACCGGACATAAGCAAAAGGTTAAAGAAACCCTGAGCAAAAAATAACTTAATCTAAAATAAATGAGGAACAGATGGAAATACGCATCAGAAACAAGCGCTTACAATTACCCTTCACCGTAGAGGACGACTTCGTCCCGTTTCGTGAGGGCGCGGCCAGATCTCACCACAGTGTAACGCAGCCTCACACCCCGCATACAAAGGTTGCAGCGAGTTTTTCTTACATAGCTAAATGTAGCCGTACTGCAAAATACTTTCGTCCTTAAAGGGTTAGGTTTTTGCGTTCAGGTTTCGAAGGAGATAAAGAAAACACAACCTTGAAGCGCGAGAGCTCTTTAACCATTCCGTTTAATTATTATTATTATTATTGGGGTTAGACGCAATGCACCG